>MNCI01003602.1:76608-97826 GCA_015680685.1 Gnetum montanum | reverse complement strand
AAACTTGCTTATCCAACAAGTTAGGAAGTTACTTGCCCAACAAGTTAGGTAAGATACAATAATTTTGGGAGGTTGCAACCACAAAAGAGATAAAAAAGCTACAATGGACAAGTGGTCTTGGTGGTTACAACATCATTAAAATACAATTTCTAAAATATATGGAGGTATATATCCTTTTAATTTTGCTTCTCCAACGTAAGATGTTAAGTCTTCTAAATGATGTACAAGGAAATTGCAATTCTCAAATATTCAAAAATATCTTCAAAAATATCTCTCCTAACTTTTCTCTCAAGTAACCTCACTAACCAATTAGAAGATTACTTTCTCAACAAATTAGGAGAAAGTTACAACAGTTTTAGATAGTTATGAAGGAAAATCTGCAACTTACAAGTGTTTATATCATTCATTATACAAGAATCTGGTCTTTTGTTGTTTTTGTTGTTTTTTAAATATAGTTTAAAATAATTATCTTTGAGGCTATGTTATCGTTTCATGTTTTTTTTTAGAAATATGATAAGTTATAACATTGATTTCGTATGAAGGGCGAATACATCGTAAACGTGAACCGCTTTGCCCCGCTTGCTCCTGCTGCGCGCTCCCTCCGCGATTTGTCTGCTCTCGATGCCCAACTGCTCTGCATCAGGTTTATCCAAAGTCGTGATTACCGCTGTTGCTGAAACCCTGCCGCCGCCTTCTCCACCTCTTCCGCGTTCGTCATGATCGTGTGTCATCTACTCCCACAAACATGATTTGCGGTTGAAACGGCTGTCCGGGGTTGCAGGCAAAGGCGTAGGCGTGGCAACCGGCTGCATTCTGGCCCTGCTGTATTCTTTTTGTTTTTGATAACCCTTGTTCAGAAAATGCAGCTCCTTGTGAAAGCAGAACAGAGAAGCCCTCCGTGACAAGTGTTTGACGAAATTATAAATCAAATGTGAAGTGATTTCTTGGCATTTTCTTGCTCAATTCCAGCAGCTAGCATCATTACGTTTTTGTTCCATCGATACTACGTTTTTTGTTTTTCTTTCTTATGGTGTTTGACCCTGTTGCTACAAGTTCCAGTAATTGTTTTCTGGCAAAGCAATGTTCATAGAGAATGGGGATTCCAGTAACAAAGTGCTGAGGAAACCTGTTCCTGTCTATCCACATAAACGTTTACTTTTGCACAGTATATTGTTTGAAACTGTTCTGTGAAATGATGAATTGCTATATTCTCATGGTCTCTTATAATAATACAAGCACCTCTCTCATTATGCAACATTTTCTTATAGAGAAATATATTCTCAACCTTTACAGAGGAAATACTTCACCCTGCCCGGACTGCTGAATTTGCAGTATTCATAAACTAACCTCATTGAATTATAAAGTGGAACAACATATTGATGATTTTGTATTTCTCAACCAAGCTTTTCTCATATGTGTTTTTCCTAAAAATATGAGAATGTCTTTGTGTACTTATTCTCTTTTTTTTTTAAAACTGAAAATCAAGCTACTTCTTCACAAATTCTTAAGTAATTGAAGTCTGCTCCATGAAATGGCCAAATGTGACAACACTATCAAGACCTTCTTAAAGGTCCACCCTATGCTAGGCTAATTACTTTCTTTTGTGATAGTAGTTTGGGAAATGCACAAGACCTAAATAAAGGATATGATTCCTTTGCATTAGGGTTCATGAAGCTATCCATCAAAATTCTAAAGTGGCCCATGCTAACATGAAGCCACTTTAAAAATTTCTCATGATGGCCCAATTCCTTCACTGTCTTGGTGAAAAACTTTGCCCTATTAGCAAGGATACCAAATAACTCATGAAAGAGGCCAACACCTACATGAATTTTCACCTTAACACCTTGAATGATGGTGCTAAAGTGACCAACCTCCTCATCAATGGAGTTAATAACATGCAACATGTATGCATCAGGGATGGAAGGAATAGGTGCCATAAATACATCAAGTAAACTTGTACACTAGATTTTTTCTTGAACATATCCAAGCACCTACCCCTTTAGCCACTCCTACGCTAATGCCACATCACCAAACTCTAGGATGAGAGTTTCCTCATGATGTGAACATATAAGTGGTATAGTGACATCAGTTGAGGTGGAAGTTCGTGTGAAGAAATAACCAAAGGTTGGCATCCATATAAGCAATTTCAACAACTAAGAAAAGCAATAAAACACTCAATGCAATAAAACATTAGAAGCCATATGTTTACCTTTATGTTTCTTTTGTGATGTGGAGGTTCGAGCTACAAGGATCTGATCCATGCCATTGGCATCTACCCACCATTTGTGCATCATCTTATCGTCCTTGCACTTCTTGTACACCATGTTGAACCTAGTGGTGTATTCAATAAAGTCCCCTCTTAACTATTGATACACAATAGCTCTGATGTGAGGACTCTTGATGAATTCATCTAGAGTAGTTAGAGCCAGTGCTAGGATTTGGTCATTAACAATCAAGCCCTGTTCATTAACCTTATACCTGCAAGAATTTAAATTAATGAAGTTAGATATAATCAAGCCAAAACCATAAAAACATTACAATAACCTTTTTTGGCCCTATAGATGATACATGATGCTACGTGGGTTCTAGAATAATGTGTGGGCTCTATGTGCCACCATTAGGGTATTGTCAGTATTATATTGACTATACTCTAGCATCGTCTAGATATTTGAAAGGTAGCATGAACTTATGACATTTGTAGGTCTCCTTGCATTCTTAAAAACTAATTTATCGATAATATACCTAGTAATTAGTTTAGATGCTCAAGGCAATAAGGTATCCACAACAACCTTGACTACATTTGTTGACAAGTGTGACCATAGCATCACACTAAAGTTCCTAAGGAGGTAGGCAAGAAAGTCCCTTGTCGTAGGCTGAAACCACAATGAGAGCTTCCAAAGAGGCATATTGTATGGTGGAGTATTATTTCTTGTTTGCTATCTCTTGTTGCATTATTTTTTCTATTTTATTCACCTTTAAGCATTACTTCACATTATTATCGCATTTTTCACAGTTTCTCTTCTTCTTTACTTACTTTCAAGAATTATCTTGCATTTCGCATTATTTACATTGAAAAAGGCTATATTGACATCGATGTAAGTCCTTGTCTGATCAACTAGACCATTCAAGGCATCCCGTGTCTACACACACCTAGCATGGCCCTCCTGCAGGTACGGGGTTGAAATTGTCACGCCCGACGACCCCCCGGTGTTTTCTAGCCACCGACGTTTTTGGTCGCTATAGTTTTCTAGCGTTAGAAGGAGGGCCTTTTGATGCCTTTTCCACATGTCACGGTAGTTCTGTGAGCCTTCTACACCCTAATACACGTAAGCGTAAATGCGACACCCTCCTGTGGTTGTTTTCGCTTTGTGCGGTATAGGCCGGTCACCTTGACGGCTCCTCGAGAGCCCTACAAAACATAAGGTCTTCAATCACCATCTAACTAACTTATTTTACGGTTCTCTTACATGTGTTCTATACCTCATCTCATGTGGTACAGATCAGTCACTTCGACGGTCCCTTTGGGATCCTACTAGACACAAAGCCTACTTGGTCGCTAGTTAGTTCGCCCATCTTACAGTTGTCTTGCATGCGTTCTGGACCCCACCTCGTGTGTAATAGACCAGTCACTTCGATGGTCCCTCGGGGATCTTGCAAGACGCAAATCCTTCTAGGTTAGCTTTCTCACCTTATGGTAGCCTCGTAAGCCTTCTACACCCCAATATGCATTAGCGTAGACTCAACACCATCTACGATTGTATACGCGTTGTGCGGTGTAGATTGGTCATCTCAACAGTCCCTCCGGGACCCTGTGAGACATAAAGCCTTCCAATGGTGAGTTAACTTGCCCTTTTATAGTATTCTTGCACATGCTTTGCACCCTAGCTTACATAGGCATAAACGTGACACCCTTCTGTGGTTGTTTGTGCTTTGTATGATGCAGGTCGATCGCCTCGACGGTCCCTCCAGGATCCTATGAGACGTAAAGCCTTCTTGATCACTGGTCAACTGAATTTGCCTTATGGTAGTCTTGCACGTGCTCTGTACCTCATCATGCACTGGCATAAATGTGACACCCTTTGTGGTTGTTTACTCTTTGTGTGATACAGATCGGTCTCCTCGATAGTTCCTCTAGAATCCGGCAAGACGTAAAGCCATCATTTGCTACTTTTTCAACCCTTTTTTTGTTTTTGCACTTCTTGCATTTTTTGCATAATCACTTGCTTAGCAATGGCTCCCGCCACCACCACTGTTGGCACCTTCAACGTGGAGGTTCCCTTCATGGTTCAAGGCACCACTCATGCCAAACAACCGCTAAACCTTGCAATGGAAGCACGTCGATCTCTCAGAATCCAAAACAGGGGACTTGAGGGATTAGCCCAGCAACATAAGCGTTATAGTTTCCTTTGCGTGAAGGTATAGTCTAATCTGCCCTTGGATTTACATGAACTCAAGAAAAAATGTACCTTCGTGTTCACTTATTGCAATGGGAAGGAATTCGTTCCTACCCCTGGCGTTCCTTTGCTTTTAATGCAAGCGTATCAAAGGCTACTGGACCAATTGATCCAGTTGGCTAGACTTAGGGAGCAACTAGACACCACGTCCAACCAAGATGATGCCTTTCAAGATAGACAGGAGGATCTTGATTTCCAATCTCTGGGCGGGTCAACTCAATCCCGTTCCTATCTCACATACCCAGTCCTTCTAGGCCAACCCGCTTTCTATCACCGCTCCCTTTGTCATCATGCCTACGCTTCAGCAGCCTACGACCACAAGTGCAATGGGTAGCCATGCCACATACTTGGTGTATTATCACCCTTATTCCTGAGTTGCACTCGCAGCAACTGTGCCTCTGCAAACTGTTTATCAGCACATCCCTACAGTGCGCAACACACCTATCATGGCTACCCTACTGCATGTCCATACTATATCTACTTCACAACCGTACATAACTTCTATGCTAATTCCTACGTGTGCATCTATTCCACCCACTGTGGTGGGCCCAGGCCCATCCACATGGTGGACCCTGTTCACCTCTTCGTCTATTCTACAACCATTGCAGATGTCTCACTACATTCACCCTCAGACCTACCCAACCCCGCAAATGGTACATCTTGGCACGGGACCATGGTTTGTCCTGTTGGTAACCTAAATGGTCTATCCGGTGACTCAACCCACTATTACCGCTCCGACAATACCACTCACCAGGTGGTGGACAATGCAAGAAGCACCTTTAGCGGGGGTGGCCCCAACAACACCATCGATGGGTCAACCCACCACCACCACCATACCACCTGTGGGAGCTGCCTCTGCAGTCCCTCAACCATCTACAACATCATCAGGTCTGGACCAAGCATCTCAGCTCATCCAGACCCTAACTAAGGAAATAAAACACCTCAAAGATGTTGGGTCCAACATGGTACAAATCATGGAATTTTATCAGGATGACCCCATCAGCCCTGTAATCCCTACTTTAACATTACCTCTCGGGATGTCTCTCCTACACTTCATGAAGTATGACGGGGAGGGAGATCCCAACGCGCATCTTGTCACTTTCAGGTTAGAGTCTTTGCTATTGCAACAATGGCCACATACGATCATTCACATCTTCACCATGTCCCTAGTCGGGAAAGCTCTAGATTGGTACCGTGCATTGCCACGCTCATCCATTTCAACTATGGAAGAGCTCCTGACCCATTTTGTGACACACTTCAAATATAACTTGAATCCAGAGACCATGCTAGATCAATTGATGAGCATGAAACAAGACATGCTAGAGCCAGTCCAAAAATTCATTCAACGTTGGAGAGCAACCCTTAACGAAATCCGCAAGCCCATCACAGAGGCCCACTTATTGGCTATTTTTAAAGGTGTAGTAAACGACTTCATCAAGTCTAAATTGTATTACTTGGCTCCACACTCTCTCAGTCAAGATTTCGCTCAAACTAAGAGCATACGGGATGCGGCCGAGGCAAGCAAAGACCCAGCCTACATCGCTTACAAGAACACCTTTGCAAAAAAGGACAAGGGTAAGGCCCCAACAACCGCAGTGGCTACTGTGGAAACTGAGGCCAAACCTAAATCCAATAGAAGTGGTAGTAAGAATAACAAGAAACCTTCCATACCTATGGCTAATCCTGTGCCCAAACTAGGCCAAGCACCGCAACCTACTACACCCACACCCAAGACATTTGCATACACCAAACCCAACTTCGAGCATAAAGACAGTTCGAGATACACCCCATTGCCTCTCAAACCTTCAGAACTCCTGAAGCAACTGTTGGCAGTGGGATACATCCAACACAAGCAGATGTTGGAAGAAGCAAACGCAAGGCATCAACGCTACTACGAGCTCCTTAGGAATCCTTCTTTGGCCCTGCCTAATGAGCCTCTAGTTCCTAGGGGTTTCAAACTAGACAAGTTTTATGACTACCACCAACTATGTGGTCACATCAGAAATTATTGTTTGTCGTTGCAAGATGACATCCAAAGATTAATTGATCTAGGGAAGCTGATGCTAGACGAAAGCAACCTAGTACGCCATGAAAATCAATCTATGTATGTCTACATAGATCCCCTCAACACCAATAATGCTAGTTACGTAATCAATGCCATCAGCATTGACAATGATCCCATGCCACCCTACCTTTGTGATCCATGTGCCTCAGCGTAGTGCACCAGCACCACCAACGGTTGGTTTGAGCTCACAACTGCCCTTCATCTTGAAATTCCCACCATGGGCATCTACCTTTTCACCACCTGTTGGCAAGGTCACACGACCACATCAGTTAACACCTCTAGCTCCATTCATCATCAGGGGGCCAATGTCTTCGACAGCCCCTATACCGTGTAATAACATTAACTAGCCTCCTCACTTCACAAGGCGAGAAGCCGACTTGGTGAGTGAGACATCGAAGGGAAGTACCATCAAAGGTATCGCTGAGCCTATGCCTTCACCCCTCGCATCTATACCTTTGTCACTAAAAACGAAGGTTGACATGATTACGCAACTTGCATTACCTTGCTGACTTGGACTGAACCCAGATCTGAAGTCAACTCTCCTCGGGAGATTTATCTCTTAGGATGAATTGAATAGGATGAAAGTGTTGAACAAGAAAGTAGCCAAGACTTTTTGGATGCCCTCACCCAGGTCGGGCAAACCCTAAAGCAAAAAAATGCTACATGGAGCTTGTACAACCTAATCATGACATCTATACCCCACCGTGAGGCTCTAGTCCACATGTTAACAGTGATTCCAGTCAATGAGAACATGCCAGCGGAAGAGGAAGCGATCCACTTGGTCATGCTTCTCTCTGTACCCACGGACTCTGCAACACCTCAATTAACTTTTAGAAATGATGCCATTAGGGAAGATCCTGAAGGGGGTCAAGTGACTACAACGCCTCTCTTTATCACAATTCAGGTTGGCCAACACTGGATCCGAAGGGTACACGTTGATGATGAGGCTGCCACGAACATCATTCCATTTCCTATTGTGGACAAGTTGGGGTTGGTCGACCAAATCAAACCAACTGTAGCGACCGAAAATGTCGATGGCTGAAAAAAAATGCTAGGGGGTCGATGGACGCGACAGATCCAACCTCGTATCCACGGGAGGGCAATGCTGGGTGTGTGCGAGCACGGGGTGCCCTGAACGGTTTGGTCAATTAGACAGGGACTTACGTCGGCGTCAATATAGCCTTTTGGAACATAAATAATGCAAAATGTGAGATAATTCTTACAGGTAAATAAAGTAGGAGAGAAACTGTGAAAGTGCAACAGTAATACAAAATAATGCTTAAAGATGAACAAAAAAGAAAATAATGCAAAAAAAACAAGACAACAAATGGGGAGGAAAGTAGAGTATGGTTAGAAACATGCACTTCTCCAAAGCTACAAACTCATCCAGTCAGGATGGATACAATGGGCTGCACAGCGTGACAAAGTGCAAAGGTCCTGAGAGCAACTTAGGCATGCCAAAAAAAAGAAAAGAGCTATGCACTTGGACATGGACTTCACGTACAAAAAATGTAGGGCTCTGCCAAGCTGGTAGAATAGAGATAAGGATCTCATGCTAGCCGGAAGAGACTCTCTATTTTTAGTGTTAATTAGGAAACTTTGATTATTACAATGCTGGCCAGAGAGGAAATATTTGCTTTAGAATTTCAAAGCAAAGTCCCCACTACTTGGAAGCTGCTTGCTTCCAGAAAGATGCGAACTCTTTTGAAATTTACAACTTTACAACTTGCTGACCTTTCCCGATTGCGGGTATTTTTTTTAGTAAAAGATTGTGGACCCGTTATATGTTGTTTGCTGGGATATTTATAGGGCTGAAGGTAAAAAAAAAGGTGATTTGAATGCTATGTGCTGCAGGCTTGTGCTATCTTACTTGTGCTACTCGATCCATCTGTGACCATTGGGCTTACAAGAGCATCGCAATGCAAATGTGCCATGCAATAACTACGATCCTACCACACCGTAATCATGCTATGAGCGTATGGAGACACGTGCCAATGGTCTGATTAGGTGTAGTGCATTGATGTTGCACAACCACCTCTTTGCCTTGCTGTGCTTTGTGATGTAGCATGCTTAGTGTAGCATAGCATCTTGTCACATGTTCTGCTATTTGTTACATGCTTGCTACGCTATGCTACACTATGTAGCGTAGTGTAGCAACTTGCCTTAGTGGCAAGAGTTTTTCCGATTTGCAAACCATTCTCCTTCGATGCAAGTTTTGGGAACTTTGTCGACTTCGCCTTTCAAATTTCCTTTTATCTCTTCCATAGGATTGCTACGCCTTGTTGCGCCATGTAGCTCAGTGTAGCGTAGTAGTAGACATAGTTTGCCACTTTCTGATGAATAAAGGACATCACCACAGAACTCGAAATTGGGTTAGGGGAGTGGGTAGTGAAGTCATTTCCATGCTACGCTATGTGACGTCGTGTAGCATGGCACTTCGTTCTGCCATTATCTTCTAAAGCTTGCTATGCTACATAGCATAGTAGGCTTTGTGACTTAGAAAACTTGTCGAACTATTTCTTGCGCATCCAGGATGCTGCTGCCGGTTCTGCACGCTATTCCTGAGTAGGCTATCAACTATTTAGGCTACTTTGGTGGGCGGGTAGGATGGTAAAGAACCTGTCCATGCTCAAAGTAGAAAATTTTCCAAACTGGCTAACCTGGACTCAGAGTGTTCTTCTCCTGATGAACTACCATCGTGTTGTGTGGACTGCAAGATCCTAGTGAGGCCAGAATGACCCCACATTTTTTAGGGTGTTTCATTGGCCCCTCTTTGTCAACGTTTGGAGAACAAGCTTGATGGATGTTAGCAAAGAATACGAAACACTGCAGTAGGAAAAATCCTAAAGTTGTCGCTTGGTGAGTGCTGTGACATCACTTGGTCGTGCTTGAGAGTGTTGCATTGGTTCGGAGGTTAAGGTAGAGAGCAAAGATGATGTTTAGATGAGTCCCTCGTCAGAGTGCTCTGAGGGGCTCATTTGCATTTTCGTCTATGGCTAGCGGTATTCTTCAACCTTCTGTAGGAAGGTGTCCCCTTCGTAGGATGAGTTGCGTTACATCCATGGAGGGTTCTGACTTGCCTACTACCTCTTACTATTGCTAAGCATATGCTTCATCAAGTTGATGATGGACTTATTTGTAGCCTCTTCCTGCCCCTTCTCCTATGGATAATAAGGAGAAGAAAATGATTTTTAATGCCTAGGTTGCTACAGAAGGTTTGGGTTTCCATACTGCTGAACTGTGGTCCATTGTCGATCACAATAGTCATCGGAAGGCCAAACCTAGTTACGATGTTATCGAGGATGAAATGGCAAATTTGATGAGACGTCATTTTCCTCAGGGGAATAGCTTCCACCCACTTAGTAAAATAATCTGTGGCAATGATAATGAAGCTATGCCCTACGGAGGACTTAGACGTGATAGGCCCTATGAGGTCTAGTCCCCATCATTGGAAGGGCCATGTAATTTGTGTTGGGTGCAGGTCTGTAGGTGCTATGTGTATGAGGTTTGCGTATCTCTGGCATGTGTCACATGTCTTGACCTTCGACAGGCAATCACGCTCCATGTAGGGCCAATAATATCCTAGGCGTCTGATTTTCGCAGCCATAGCCTTGGGTGCTATGTGTCCACCGAACAGCCCTTCATGAACCTCATTAACTACCTTTTGTGCTTGCTTACCACTCACACATGCTAGCAATATCCCATCATAGGATCGTTGACACAGGGCATCATTTCCCATGAGCACGTATTGCCAAGCACATTTTCGGATTGCATCTCTTTGAGCCAATATCAATCCACCTGGGGATTCACCATGCTGTAAATAAGCTTTAATGTTATCGTACCATTCCATGGTATTCGTAGTGTCAATAGAGGCCATGTGTTTCACCTGAGTGATAGGCTCTACACATTCTATGATCGCACTTGGTAGATTTACCAAGGAATGCGATGGGATGTTTAACGTGAGGGTAGCTAAGGCGTCTGCTATGGTATTCTCGTTGCGTGGCACATGTTGCACATCAGTGGTCACGAACTGATTCAATAAGGTTTTTGCTAGGTTACAGTAGGGTTGCAGGTGCGTAGCCTTGTAGACGTAGACTTCAGTGATTTGATTCACGACTAGTTGTGAGTCTCCCCAGATCGCCACGTGTTGTACATACAATGCGCGGGCAGTTAAGAGGCCTTTGAGTAGCCCCTCATACTCTGCCACGTTGTTGGTGCAAGGGAACGCAAAATGATAAGTGGATGCATACATTTCCCCAAAGGGGAATGTGATCGTGGTAGTGGCACTACCTCCTCAAATGGTTGAGGCACCGTCAAAATGTAAGGTTGCCTAAAAATGCGATGGGACGATGGAAACATTGCTAACGTATTTGTCTGGGAACTCGAGATCTATGGTTACCTGGTCATCGACTAGTGAGGCCCCCAGTTGGGTTGCTATGGCTTGGCCATTTGTTGATGATTAACTTACATAATGTAGGTCGAACTCTGCAGTTATTGCTTTCCATCGAGATATTCTGCTACTTTTGTACAGGTTGCTGGTGATAGCCCGAAGTATGTTACTTTTGCAAATGATGTTGGTTGTGCTGTGGAATAGGTAGTGCCACCACTTATTTAGCATGAACACTAAGGCTAGGCAGTTCCTCTCCACCTCATTGTATTTTTCCTTAAATGCTATTAGTGTGTGGCTTAGGTAATACACCAATATCTCATAACCGTCATCCCACTTCTGACATAGCAATGTGGCTATGGATGCGTCGGAGGTGGTGAGGTATATGAAGAAAGGCTTGTCCCTTCGCGGCAGGTGTACCGTTGGGAGGTGCGAGAGCTCCTTCTTCAGGTTGTCGAAGGCTTGTTGACACTAGGCTATCTACTCGAAGCAACCCCCTTCTTTAGAAGATGTTGCACGGGGTGTAACTTGTCAGTCAACTTTGCTATAAACCTTTGAATGAATTGCACTCTACCTTGTAAACCGCGTAACTCTTTAAGATTTGTAGGGGGGGGCTAGAATGACGATGGCCTTGACTTTGTTTAGGTCCACTCGTATTCCGACCTCTAATACTACAAACCCTAACATGCATTCGGTCTTGACCCTGAAGACATATTTCTTAGGATTAAGATGTAAATTGTGTCTTTGGCAGCACTTGAGAACTAACTCTAGATCGTGTGGGTGGTGGGCTGCCTCTTTGGACTTAACCGCTATATCATCCACGTAATCGTTTAACGTTTCTAGGATGTAGTCACTGAAAATGTAGGTCATGGCTCATTGGTAGGTCGCGCTAGCATTCTTGAGCCTAAAAGGNATGGCTCATTGGTAGGTCGCGCTAGCATTCTTGAGCCTAAAAGGCACCATGGTATAGCAAAAGGTTTCCCATGGATTCATGAAGGTTGTCGACAACAGGTGCTCTGGGTTGATGCGGATTTGGTTGTATCCGGAGAAACCATCCATGAAGGATAGTAAAGCATGACCAGCTATGATGTCTATGAATTGATTGATGCTTGGGAGTGGAAAGTTGTCTTTGATCATTGCCTTGTTCAAGTCTTAAAATTCTATACAGATTCGCATCCCTCCTATTTTCTTTGAAACCACAACGATTTTGGACATCCACTTAGAATAGTCAACCGCACGGATGAAACCTGCTCGGTATAACTTGGTAATTTTGTCCCTAATGGCTAGTGCAATTTCTGGATTAATCTTACGCACCTTTTGCTTGATTGTCCTTATGTGTGGATCTAGGACGATGTTATGCTAAATCAGCCACGGATCCAGACTTGGCATTTCACCGTATGACCATGCGAAGACATCGATGTGATCCTGCAAAGTTTTAATTATGCCCTCGTGTATTTGTGTGTCTAGGAGGGAGCCAAGTCTTAATGTCTTCACCTCCTTTCTTGACATGGTTATGGGTATCTCGTCAAGAGGATCCTCGGTTACATCCCTAGCCTCTAAATCTAGGGCATGGACCAGGTGTCTAGGCCAATCTAGGGGTTCTTCTAAGGTTGCTATAGTATTAATCGTAATTGACCCCCAGTCAATCATGTCGGGGTTCAACTGTCTCACGAACTTGCCTTGCGGCCCTGTTAACGTTAGAGGCGTGGAAAGGGAACGACGGGTTTCCATGTCTTTCTGGACCTGCCATCATAAGATGAAAGCCTGGGTAAGGGTCATCAGAGATTATGTGAAACGTAAGTCTGCAAAGCAACACCAAGATGCAACTTGCTAAGTAAGGCGATGTACAGATTGAGAGTTTGCTAGTTTAAGGTCGTGGCGGACTGCCAAGGCATAAGAGTCTAGAATTGTTAAAGATATGTAAATTATTGATGTGAAGTGAAAAGTTGTGTAACCATTGATATGTGAATGCCAAACTGTTAGTTTAGTGTCATTTTGGACTGCCATATTGAGACATGCAAAATCTTGATATGAAAAATAATAAAAAGAATGAAACTATGAGTACAAAGGGTACTAAACTGCTAGTGTGGGAATGAACCCTGGTAATTTTGACATTTTCACCATAAAAGTGTAGGATCTTCATCGGAGCACTCGGCGATTTCGGAGCGCGGAGCAATTGTGTTAATCGGTTAGCGAGGTGAATTTCTAAGGGAAAGGTCATAAATCTACAATTAGGGACATGGCTCCTAAAACTCAGTTGGTGCTTGTGAAGGTTGGGGAGGTGAAGAAGACCCTGAGGCATGGGCCAAAAGTCCACGTTCTGGCATAGGAGAGCACACCATTGACTCAGTGAGTTTTCATGTCACTTCTATCCTTTTCTCCTTGCACCTTTTGCACTTTCTGCTCTGGTATTGCATCTCAATTGTTTTGCTATTTGTATTTTCTACGATCATGTTGTTTTAGCTTTTGTGTTTCCATGGCCTCTTTTTCTTTTGGTCGTGGCTATTGTGCAAGGGTCTCGTTGTGATTGCATGCAAGGCCATTGCCATTGTTGCATTTGTCACAACTGCAAGGCCAGGGCCCTTTAAGTTTCTTGACCATGGCATGCCATGGCATAAAACCTTAGGGAGGGTTTTGGTTATATTTGATGTAGCACTACGGTGCATGTTTTTGTTTGAGCATGTTGTTAGTCATTTTTCTGCTATGCTAAGCTACTCGCATGTTCTTGCTATGCTAGGCTATCGCATCTTTGCTACGCTGTGGTGAGCAAAGGGTTATGTTACGGTACATTCATGTTCTACTAAGTGCTACTATGCTGCACATGCATTGTGTTCAAATTTGATGTCAATATCTACTGGTTGAGTCGTGCAAGTTAGGACCAAGGTCTAGGCTAATCATCTTGGACCTTGAAGGGGTCCTATGTCACGTGGGTAGGCCTATGGCCAACGTTCCTCCTTCCCCGATATGTGTGAGAGAGCGAGCGGTTTGGTTTAGGGATGGGGTGCGAGACTTTCTGCAATTCCTTCTCAACCATTTTAGTCTCATGGTTTGGTCCTCCTTAGACAAAGAGGAGGCATCTGGCATAATAGAGGCCATAATGCCAAGGACAAATCGGGGCATCCTAGGATACCTTTTTGACGTTGCAACTGCAAGCAGGCCGAGAGGAGGATCTAACCCACACTCAACATTGTTAAGGCATTTATCCTGGATCTGGGATATGCCAGAATACTAGTGTTATCACCCATACAACACACTGTATCTTGCGCACCAAATGGTGACCTACTTTTAGAACCCACAGGGGATCATCCATTGCATTGGCAAGTGAGTTTTGCATCTTTACTTTTCTTGGTTGTGCAATGTTGGCCATACTTGAGTAAGTGCTAATAGTGTGTGCTTGTCACTAGGTTCTATATTAACGATGAAGGGGTTCATGACCCACTGGGTGAGTTAGCCACAACACAGCTAGCCCTACGGGAATTTGCCTCTGCCAAGAGCCTGTGGGCAGGCATGATTACTCATTTTAGGGAGGGATACTATTCCTATCTACGCACGCTTGCCTCCCTCTACAATCATTGTAGGGTGAAGGATTGGTTGGAAAAGGAGTGGAGAGAACCTTTCAAGCAGGTCATGCTCGAAGCGGTCTTCACTGCTAAGCCCCCGCTATTCCCCTCACCGTATAGACCTGGTGGATTAATAGGCGGGTGCCGCATGCTTAGGTGTTTTCGTAGTTCGTTATGCTAAGTACGTTTCATGATCATTGCTGTAGGAGTGAGGAAGACTTGTGAGGTGACGGTGGTAACTGCCAAGAGCAAAGGGGGAAACATTTACTTCAAATATGGTGAAGTAGTGGCAAGCCAGAGCTGGTTAGAATGAGGGGCTCCAGATCCCTTACTCAAGAAAATTTGAATGGATGGACTTATGGATTTGTTCATGGCTCCAAATTTAGGGGTCCCCGCTGCTGAGATGCTTTCCTTGATCAACTCTTTCTCTGGGTAGGCAATCCATTTCTGTACGTACATGCGGGATGTCCAGGTCCTCATTGACATCAATGACCAGCTATTTGCAAATTTGTTTGGTGTTCCTGTTGATGGCGTCGACATGATGTTGAAGGACAAGTAGGAGTTGACCCTTTAGAAGTAGCATATCGAGGAGTGGTTGTGGCTCATCAAGGAGTGAAATGGGTTTCCTATGGACAAACTCAGTGAAGGTCCTACTATGGGGATATACCCAGTCTTTCATGCCTGCACATTTCCTCAATTTCTCACCCAAGGGAAGGTCCTATGGCTTGAGCAAGCTTGGGTCATGTGGAAATTCATGGAGGAGGGGGCCGATTACAATTGGGCTGAATTCCTATGTAGTGGTTTGCAGGTTGAGATTTTGGGACTCCGTGAACCAATGGAGTCCTGCTCTAACATACATTATGCTTTCTACATAGGCTATTTAAAGCGCTTGGCGGAGTTCCTAGTGGTCCAAGAGGACGGAGTCTGGTCCGAGCTAGATCATGACCAAATTCCTAAGCCATGGATTCCACAAGTCCTTCGGACTATGCAAGCCCAGGACCCCCTGGAAGTGATGGGAGAGTCATTATTTGTAACAACTAAAGGTATGGATAGTGTAGGGGAGACGCCTCCTACCATAATCAGCAACATGACACAGGGTGAACATCTCATAGTTGAGACCATGCCTGCAGAGCTATGAAGAAAGAGACCTTCCTCAATGAAGGAAAGCCTTCACGAAAAGGAGGGGCGAAGACTACGGTTCAAGTTGTGGCGAATGCAACCCCCCATTGGTGAGCGCTATATAATATTTAGTTTACTTTGCTATTTCCTGCTATTTCATGCTTCATTAGGCAGTGTGTCATAGCATGGAATTTATTTTAAGTTAACTTGTTTCGATTTGATGTATGTATGCCCTTTTGTGGACAGAAGAAGAAGAAGGCAAAGAAGAAGGCGACGAGGGAGTGTCAACCCTCAGGACGAGGATGAAAAATAAGGACACGAGGGCCTCGACTTTGGAAGAAGGGGCCCCAGTCAGGAATAATGTAGCTCTTATCTCTAGGATAGGGACTCTTTTCATTAGGGAGCTTCTTCCTAATGAAGAGGTACCTCCCCAAAATAAGAAAGACACTGCCCTTCTAAAAGGAAAGGCACCAGTGCATGTGGTAGGGGATTTTCATGGACTTGGTCGGGCCTTCTGCCAAACCTACCACGATTGTGTTGCATCGGCAAGAAGAAAGACTGTAGCCAGATGTTGGTGAGTTAGGCTTTGTGTGTGTCTTACCGTAGTCCATTTTGGCCATTGCTGACATGCTTAGTCATGTAACAGGTGCTACTGCTGATGCTTTGGGGCTTCATTTGCCTTGTACGGAGTCATGGGCTGAAGTCCTTAACAAATTTTCATTTGTTCAGGGACTTGTCAATGACATGATCAAACACCTTCAGCAAGTAGATCCTTGTGTGGGTAAGTAGGAGTGTTAAGTACCCTTATGTTGCCACATTGAAATTTTCGAGCTTATTGATTATGTTAAGCTAACATGTTTACTGCATTTTGTGCACTTTGAATAGCCTCTCAGCTTAAGTGGGACCCAACAAAACCTATGGAGGTTGGCGCAGTGCCCACACTCTTGCCTGACATGACTGAGGTGTCTCGTCGTACGTTTGACGAGGCTTACAAATGTGTCTTGCACTCGGCGCGCTCTCTGTGGGAGTGTAGACGCACCAATGAATACCTGTGGAAACAAGGCCAAAGGGTCGATCAAAGAGAGGTCAAACTGGTCACTGAGGTGGAGAACCTCAGGTCAAGGATCAATTTCCTCATAAATCGTAATCCTAACCCTGTCGATTTGCAAATGGCTGTGGACTACTACGCCAGGTTTTGGACTGTCGTTCATCAAAATATAGAGTCCACCCATGAAATAATCGAACAACAAATGCAGATGGACTTGCTAGCCCAGAAGTGCTAGGATATGAAAGACATCAATGCTAAGGTCTTCAAATGGGGGAAAGCCCAAAGGGATCACAAACATACATACAAGCTAGAAAATGAAACTCATCGAAGATTGTATAAAGACGCTACTATGGAGGCGTTCTCGTATGAAATGTTCGTGAAGGTCATCAGTGGTTTTGAGGCCTATGCCAAGTTTAAAGAGCAAGTGAAGTTCATGGAGTCTCCTGACTTGAGGGTGAACCTTCTTATAGGAGAGACCACAACCACCTCCCTTTCCCAGGAACCTCTAAAGTGGACGACCTTGAAAAGGGAGAAAGTTGTCGCTACGAACGCTGAGCCTAGTGATAGGCGTTGGATAGACATTTCGATAGAGGATATTGGGCATCGCCTTAGGCTCGGTCTAGACCAGATACCTCCTGAGACTGACGCAGGCTCTCCTCAGGTTAGTCACTTTAATGCTATGCTATAGCTAGCATTTACCGCATTTGTTGCCCTAACTAACTACTCTATTCTTGGGATACAAGCCCTCAATGAAGGTGTGAGGCCCATGGAGGGAGGAAATGAAGAGCCGGTAAGGGGCAACATAGGAGTAGGTAGTGCACAGGTAGGTGAAGTGGGGGCAAACGGTGAAGGTGATGCAAACGGAAATAACCCATGACAGCATCGAACTCCTCTCTCTCTTTTTCTTTTTTATTGAAGACTTTGAAAATTTTACAAACACTGCCTATGGGCAAAAATTTTGAATGAAATGGAAAAATTTAGCAAGGAGACTAGTTTTGTATTAACTTATGCGTTATGTAAAGTTTTCATGATCTCGTATGCTAGTTTTAGGCCATTTCGGGCCGTTGCTAGTTTTGGGCCATTTCGGGCCGTTAGTGTAGCATGCCGAAAGGATGGAATATTGATGGGACAAGGAAATGGTGAATATGCAAGGATAGCAACTAGGTGGGAGGTCACAAGGTTACTATGCTATGCATAGCTGCCTCTTGACCTTTTGTGGGTTGATCGNACTATGCTATGCATAGCTGCCTCTTGACCTTTCGTGGGTTGATCAGAACGTAGGGTCAAGGAGTTTCACCCGAGCCCCCACCCATAACACTGTCCTTCGCTTGGAAGGGTAATTCACACCATGCGTTTTCAATTTGAGGATTGGCTTATTGGACCAATCCCTTCATTGTATGATTAATGCATGCATGAATAGGTGCTTCATCTTCAGAGGTTGTAACTTCTAAACCCTGTTCCATGCCTATGTTGCTAATTGCTTGTGTTACTACCTCGTCACCATGGAGTATCACCTCCTTAATCACGTATGGTAAGTGGATTTCATGGTGTATATGCAAGGAGATAGTCCTAAGTTGTGCTAACCATGATCTTCCCAAGATCAGGTTAAACTCAGGCATTTCTTCGACCACGATGAACATTGCGTCTGTGGGGAACTAGTCCCCTACTATGAAGTTTACGTGAACTATGCCCTTCACTAGGATGCGTCCCCCATTGAAGGACTGCAGACACGATGTTACTGTTGGTTTGATCTGGTCGACCAATCCCAACTTATCTATAATAGGTAAGGAAATGACATTTTTGGCAGCCCCATCATCGACATGTACCCTTCAGATTTGGTGTTGGCCAACCCAAATTGTGATGAAGAGAGGCGCCGTAGTCACTTGACCCCCTTCAGGATCTTCCTTAATGGTGTTGTTGCTAAAAGTCAATCGAGGTACTATAGACTCTATGGGTACAAAGGGGATTATGACCGAGTGGATCACTTTCTCTTTCACTAGCATGCTTTTGTCTATCAAAATCTTCGTTAACATGAGGACTAGAGCCTCGCAGTGAGGTACAGATGTCATGACCAGGTCGTACAAGCTCAACGTAGCATTTTTCTTCCTTAAGGCTTGCTCGACCTAGGTGAGGGCATCAAAGAAGTCTTGGCCACCCATGTGTTTGACACCTTCCTCCTCCTTGATTCATCCTAGAAGATGAATCTCTCAAGGGAAGATGACTTTGGACCTAGGTTTAGATCTTTGTCAGCAAGGTGACGCAGGCTGTGTAATCATGTTGTCCTGCATCTTTGGTGATGAAGGTGCAAATACAAGGGGCGAAGGAATAGGCTTGGAGATACTTTTGATGGTATTCCCATTTGATGCCTCGCCCACTAGGTAGGCTTCTCACCTAGTGGAATAAGGAGGTTGTTTAATGTTGTTGCATGGGATGGGGTTTGTCGAAGACGTTTGCCCCCTGATGATGAATGGAGCTAGAGGTGGTGACTGACAGGGCCACATGGCCTTACCAACAGGTGGTGCAGAGGTAGATGCCCATGGTGGAACTTTCAAGATGAAGGGAAACTATGAACTTGGACCAACCATTGGTGGTATTGGTGCACTACGCTAAGGCACACGAATCACAAATGGTTGGAAGGGTGGCATGGGATCATTGTCAATACTGATGGCATTGATTACTATTGGCACATTTGGCCATTACATGGAACAGTTGGAATATTTTGTTCAAAATTAGCACAATCCCTGGTTGTAAATTTGCAGTTTGGTATTGTGAGTTGATGGGTATTCTTGGAGAAGCAAGCCAATGGTAAATAATCTTGATGTTGAAGCCTTCTTGGAAAGTAAAATTAAAATGCCAAGTTATTTTCTTGAGTGAAGATTGGAATAACAAAAAAAAAGGTGATTATTTACCAAAAGAAAGCATACTCCCTGTTAATATTGGCAAAATAGACAACACCGTAAGTAATGGATTATCAAAAATCAGCTAAGAGTTGGAAGCAAGTGAAGGACCTAATAGACTACCAACAGGTTTTGAATCCTGTTAATTTAAAATTATCAAAGCATGTAAAGGTTTCTGTATTGCAGACGAACCCAAATTCCCATAAGTCCAAAGGCCCATTGTTAACGCTGCCGGAGAAAAAATCGAAAATCAGAAAAATAGAACTGAATGATGTGTTTTTTGGACAAATCCACTAGCTTGTCGTTCAGGATTGCGCCCACGCATCGGCCGGATTTACTTTGCTGACTCGCTAGATGCCGAACCTGAGTTCGTAGAGCGCGTGGGAGGCCCTTCTTTCACCACTGAGCTGAGTTAAAGGGGGTTTCGGGCAGCAATCACATGCAGGCTGTGCAGATAGAACTGAGGCCAGTTTAGGGCAGAACGCAGTGGGCATATCATCAATTTCAGTAGAGAAACTTGTGGATTTTAGAAGAATGGATGCCTATTTCGCGCGATGAACAAATCTGGGTTTTCATCTGCAACAACGACAAATGCCTTTAAAACCATGGTGGACGTTGCTTGAAGAATCTGCACCAAATGTTGGAAGAAAACTTTGAAAGCCAGATAGTTTACCAATTATCACAGATGGAAGGTAGCAAAAATCTATGAAGCAATGATTAAATCATATAATCATCGAAACCTGCAGGGCATTTTCGAGAGGCAGAGGTTACAACAGTTGCAGATCCTTACAGAACACATGGCGACGTTTCCTAACGTGGTAGCTGAGTCTTCTCCTGTGATGGCGGTAGCTGGTAATGATTTTTGGCCGAAGAAGATATTTTGAATTAGTTGCAGGCAGTTGTAGGATCGGTGCCTTCACCTTCGGGCTCATATTTCGGGACATCCCGAATTTTAATTTCAATTATCGGAGACGCAGAAAGGATAAATTAACTATTGCTACCACCAATAAGGTGGATATTATATTATATTTTTTATGAAAAATCTAGAGCTTAATGACACATAGTATTTAGAATTTTAATTAAATTAAATAGATTAGGGATTTTAGATTTATTTAAATAAATTACTTACAAAGGCAATATTTATAATATGTACAAATATTAATTCCTCCTAACTTTATGAATAACTTCCTAACTATATAACTCCCTCCTAATTAAATGGGCAAGTAACCTCCTAACTTATTAGGCAAGTAATCTCCTAATTGGTTGGCCAAGTTACTTGGGAGAGAAGTTAGGTGAGATATTTTTGAATATGTAACTTCCCTACCTACCTTTGAACCGTATAAAAGGGCTTCAGGGGTCAAGGAGGAAGGGTCTGAAAAAAAGGAAGGAGATAAATTTTTGGGAAGATACTTGTGGGAGAAGTCTCATACATCACACTTTTGAGAAGACATTGGCATTACACTTGGGCTCTCACTTGGAGACACACTTGGGGTCTTGAGAAGAGCTTTGTAAAGAAGAAATTGTGAACGATTGCTTGTAAGATGGCTTGCTAGAGTAAAGATTTCAGCCTCATTGTTATGGTTTTTTGAGTTATGTATTTTATTTTTTGTTTTGTTTAAATTTTTTAGCTAGTGGTTTAGATAGTATCATCCTTGGCAAGTAATTTTGGGATTTTTAGATTGCTCTTA
>MNCI01003602.1:59660-70027 GCA_015680685.1 Gnetum montanum | reverse complement strand
AAGAGCTTATCCGAAAAAGAAAATGAGAAAAATGTTGAAGAGAAAGCTCATGTAGATCAAGATGAGAGCTCTACCAAGCCAGAGAACAATAGGACCGCCTTAATCACATCAGATATTTCCTATGAAATAGTTAGAGAGATGAGGATTCCCACTAGGGTAACCCTCACAATTCAGTTTCCATCCCAAGAATAGTTTATGAAGGACTTGATAATGTATAGTTTTTTCTGTACAGTTTGATTTTTCTTAGGAATGAGGTTTTTGTCCCATCACACCTTATGTAAAATGGGAATTCTCCTCAAAAAATATTTCTATTCAGTTGTAAAAATTTAGTGAAATTTTTAGTATGTTTTAGTCTTGAAAAAAGGGGGCAGAAATGTTGGCACATTTGGCCATTACATGGAACAGTTGGAATATTTTGTTCAAAATTAGCACAATCCCTGGTTGTAAATTTGCAGTTTAGTATTGTGAGTTGATGGGTATTCTTGGAGAAGCAAGCCAATGGTAAATAATCTTGATGTTGAAGCCTTCTTGGAAAGTAAAATTAAAATGCCAAGTTATTTTCTTGAGTGAATATTGGAATAACAAAAAAAAGGAGGTGATTATTTACCACAAGAAAGCACACTCCCTGTTAATATTGGCAAAATAGACAACACCGTAGGTAATGGATTATCAAAAATCGGCTAAGAGTTGGAAGCAAGTGAAGGACCTAACAGACTACCAACAGGTTTTGAATCTCATTAATTTAAAATTATCAAAGGATGTAAACGTTTCTGTATTGCAGACGAACCCAAATTCCCATAAGTCCAAAGGCCCATTGTTAACACTGCCAGAGAAAAAATCGAAAATCAGAAAAATAGAACTGAATGACATGGTTTTTGGACAAATCCATTGGCTTGCCGTTCAGGATTGTGCCCACGCATCGGCCGGATTTACGTTGCCGACTCGCCAAATTCTAAACCTGAGTTCGTGGAGTGCATGGGAGGCCCTTCTTTCACCACTGAGCTGAGTTAAAGGGGGTTTTGGGCAGCAATCGAGTGTAGGCTATGTAGACAGAATTGAGGCCAGTTTAGGGCAGAACGCAGTGGGCATATCATCAATTTCAGCAGAGACACTTGTGGATTTCAGAAGAATGGACACCTATTTCGCGCGATGAACAAATCTGGGTTTTCATCCGCAACAACGGAAAATGCCTTTAAAACTGTGGTGGACGTTGCTTGAAGAATCTGCACCAAATGTTGGAAGAAAACTTTGAAAGCCAGACAGTTTAGCAGTTATTACAGATGGAAGGAAGCAAAAATCTACGAAGCAAGGATTAAATCATATAATCATCAAAACCTGTAGGGCATTTTCGAGAGGCAGAGGTTACAACAGTTGCAGATAATTATGGAAGACACGGCGACGTTTCCTAATGCGGTGGCTGAGTCTTCTCCTGTGATGGAAGTTGTTGGTAACGATTTTTGGCTGAAGAAGATATTTTGAATCAGTTGCGGGCAGTTGTAGGATCAGTGCCTTCACCTTTGGGCTCATATTTCGGGCCATCCTGAATTTTAATTTCAATTATTGGAGATGCAGAAAGGATAAATTAACTACCGCTACCACCAATAAGGTGGATATTATATTATATTTTTTATGAAAAATCTAGAGCTTAATGACACATAGTATTTATAATTTTAATTAAATTAAACTAGATTAGGGATTTTAGATTTATTTAAATAAATTACTTACAAAGGCAATATTTATAATATGTACAAATATTAATTCCTCCTAACTTTATGAATAACTTCCTAACTATATAACTCCCTCCTAATTAAATGGGCAAGTAACCTCCTAACTTATTGGGCAAGTAATCTCCTAATTGGTTGGCCAAGTTACTTGGGAGAGAAGTTAGGTGAGATATTTTTGAATATGTAACTTCCCTACCTACCTTTGAACCCTATAAAAAGGCTTTAGGGGTCAAGGAGGAAGGGTCTAAAAAAAAGGAGATAAATTTTTGGGAAGATACTTTTGGGAGAAGTCTCATACATCACACTTTTGAGAAGACATTGGGATTACACTTGGGTTCTCACTTGGAGACACACTTGGGGTCTTGAGAAGAGCTTTGTAAAGAAGAAATTGTGAACGATTGCTTGTAAGATGGCTTGCTAGAGTAAAGATTTCAGCCTCTTTGTCATGGTCCTGTGAGTTATGTATTTTATTTTTTGTTTTGTTTAAATTGTTTAGCTAGTGGTTTAGATAGTATCATCCTTGGCAAGTAATTTTGGGATTTTTAGATTGCTCTTACTGTTCTTGTTGCCCGATAGAAATTTCTATTAAAATTTTGCCATAGAAGCGCTTGTGTTTAAAAGCCTTAAGAGCATTTTAGTAGTAAATTTTGTTATTGTGCAACGTGTGGGAACTGCTATTGGGATTGTTGTAAGAGAGCCTCTGTTTGTAGTCACGCCGTTGAACAATTCAGTAGTCGAGAGGGTTCAGAAAATCTTTGGTATTTTGATGGGACCAGAATAGCTTCTTTTTATCTTTAAAGTGAATTCCCGTGGTATTTCAATCAGAAATTGTCAAGTCTTTTAAAGGTTCTGTTTGAATGCAATCGTTGACATCTATTATCTAGTCAAAATGGAGTCTCGTACGTGGTAGTTTACGCAGCAATTTTTGGTAGCATAATAGGATTGTCTTGAAGATATTGCTTGTTTGAGCCTTGGAAGTTTGAACAATTCGTAGATATTGAATTTGGGATAGCTTTATTGCGAAGTGTTTACTCGTGTCATTTTACCTTGTTTAAATATTTGAGGTCTACACAAATCTGCTTTCTTTTCTTTTCTATGTATTTCCATCGAATCTTGCTCTATTTCTAGTTTTCTTGTGGAACTATCTCTTTCTCTGGGGAAAATTAGGAGTAGATTTGCGGAGTTGTGCTCAAATGTTTTTGCAAAATTTTATTTGTTACAAGTAGGTATTATAAGGACCGCATAGACTAGGCAGTTGAACAAAATAGGAAACTTTCAACAACTCACAGTACTTGGCAAAGTTGGCTGAATCTCTTTAAAGTAAGTCATTTGTAGTTTACACACAATGCCATCATTACATTTCTCACAAGCGCACACCACAACAGCACACACACATACTCACATTAATTACTGATTTTATTTGAAGGTATCTGGGCCTTGGTGTTGCCAGAGACCAGCATGCACCTAAATCCTATTCGAGGACACTCGTTGGTGGTCGCGTCCCAAACGGTCGCCAACAATTACATAATCAGAATTATTAGCATTGAGGGGGTCTGTATAGACAAACATAGATTGATTTTTAGGGTGTACTTGGTTACTTTTATCCAGCATCAGCTTTCCTAGGTCGATTAATCTTTCAATGTCATCCTGCAATGACAGAAAATAATCCGTGGTGTGACCACATAGTTGGTGGTAGTCACAAAACCTATCTAGCCTGAAACCCCTAGGAACTGGGGGCTCATTGGACAAGGCCAAAGAGGGATTCCTAAGGAGCTCACAGTAACGTCGATGTCTCACGTTTACTTCCTCTGACATATGCTTATGTTGGATGTATCTCACTACCAATAGTTTCTTCAGGAGTTTTGAAGGTTTGAGAGGTAGTGGGGTGTATTTCGAACAATCTTTGCACTCGAAGTTTGGTTTAGTGTATGCAGATGTCTTGGGCACAAGTGCGGCAGGTTGTGATACTTGGCCTGGTTTAGGCATAGAATTATTTGCAGGCATGGATGGTTTCTTGTTATTTTCTCTTCCGTTGTTGCTATGTTTGGGCTTAGCGTCAGCTGCCACAACAGCCACCATGGTTGTTGGGGCCTTACTCTTGTCCTTTTTTGTGAAACTATTTTTGTAAGTAATGTAGGCTAGGTCTTTGCTCGCCTTGGCCGCATCTTGTATGCTTTTCATCTAAGCGAAAGCTTGGCTAAGTGAGCGTGGAGCAAGGTAATACAGTTTAGACTTGATGAAGTCATTCACCACACCCTTAAAGATGGCTAACATGTGAGCCTCCACGATCTGCTCATGGATTTCGTTAAGTGTCGTGCTCCAACGTTGAATGGATTTTTGGACTGGTTCTAATGGGTCTTGTTTCACACCCATCAGTTGATCCAGTGTGGTTTCTGGCTTCAAATTATATTTGAAGCGTGTCACAAATTGGGTCAACAGTTCTTCTAAAGTCAAAATGGATGAATGTGGCAACGCGCGGTACCAATCTAGGGCTTTCCCAGCTAGGGACATGGCAAATACGCAAATGATTGTATGCGGCCACTGTTGTAATAGCAAAGACTCTGACCGGAAAGTGATGAGATGGGTATTGGGATCCCCTTCCCCATCGTACGTTGTAAAGTGTGGGAGGGACATCTTGGGTGGTAATATCAAAGTAGGGTTAACGGGGTCATCCTAATAGAAGTCCATGACTTGTATCGTATTAGACCTAACAACTTTGAGGCGTTTTACTTCCTCAGTTAGGGTTTGGATGAGCTAAAACGCTTGGTCTAGACCCGGTGATGTTGCAGACAACTGAGGAACTACAGGGGAAACTCCTACATGCGGTATGGTGGTGGTGCCAATTTGACCCATGGGGGGTGTTGTTGGGACTACCCACGCTAAAGGTTTTGTTTGCGTTGTCCACCACCTGGTGGGTGGTATTGTTGGAGTGGTAATAGCGGGTTGAGTCACCGATAGGCCATTTTGTTTACCAGTGGGACAGACCATGGCCCTGTGCTAGGATGTACCATTTTTAGGATCAGATAGGCCTGAGGGTGAACGTAGTGAGATATCTGTGATGGTTGCAAAATGAACAAAGAAGCGAACGGGGTCCGCCACGTGGATGGGCCCAGCCCCACCATAGTGGGTGGAACAGATGTGTAGGTAGGAATCGACATAGGAGTTATGTGCGGTTGCAAAGTATGTACTGCATGGATATGCAGTAGGGTAGCCATGATAGGCGTGTTGTGCATCGTGGGAGTGTGCTGATAAATGGCTTGCGGATACACAATTGCCATGGGGGAAACTGAGGAATGGAGGTGATGATGCGCTGGGAATGTAGCATGGCTACCCATTGCAGTTGCAGTTGTAGGCTTCTGAAGCATAGGCATAATGATAAAGGGGGCGGTGACAAACAATGGGTTAGCCTAGAAGGATTGGGTAGACAGGACGGGAATAGGGTTGACCTGACCTCCTTTGTTAGATTGGGAATTGAGTTCCTCCTACCCATCTTGAAAGGCATCATCCTAGTTGGACGTTGTGTCTTGTTGCTCCCTAAGCCAGGTCAACTAGACTAGTTGATCTAGAAGCCTTTGGTATGCTTGTGTTAAAGGAAAAGAAATGCCCAGGGTAGGAATGAATTCCTTCCTATTGCAGTAAGCGAACTCAAAGCTGCGTTTTTCTTTGAGTTTGTGTAAATCCAAGGGAAGATTAGCATGCACCTTTGCACAAAGGAAACTATAATTCTTGTGTTTTTGGGCCAGCCCCTCAAGTCCTCGATTTTGGATTCTGAGAGACCAGCATTCTTCCTGCATTGGATTCAATCATTGTCCAGCACTGGTAGTACCTTGGACTATGAAGGGCACCTCCGCATTGAAGGTGTCCATAGTGGTGGTGGTGGAAGCCATTGCTAAGCAAGTGATTATGCAAAAAAAAAAATGCAAGAAAAATGCAACAAAATAGAAGGAAAAAGAGACAAAAGGGTGGCTTTACGTCTTGCTGGATTCTAGGGGAATCGTTGGGGCGACTGATATGTACCACACAAAGTGTAACCAACCATAGAGGGCATCACATCTATGCCTGTGCATGATGAGGTACAGAGAACGTGTAGGACTACCGTAAGGCAAGTTCAGTTGACAAATGATCAAGAAGGCTTTATGTCTTGCAGGATCCTGGAGGGACCGTCGAGGTGACCAATCTATACCACACATGATGGGGTTTAGAACAAATGCAAGACAACCGTAGAATGAGCTACTGTAAAAGGAAAGGCAGGTTAAGTCACCATCAGAAGGCTTATTATCTCGTAGGGTTTTGGAGGAACTTTTGAGGTGACCAATCTACACCGTACAACGTGTAGACAACCACAAATGGGTGTCAAGTCTACGCTAATGCAAGCCGAGGTGTGGAAGGCGTACTAGACTACGGTAAGACGAGAAAATTAACTAGCAACCAGGTAGGCTTTATGTCTCATAGGATCCTGGAGGGACCATCGAGGTGACTAGTCTATACCAAAGCTACAAACTCATCCAGACAGGATGGATACAATCGGCTGCACAGCGTGACAGAGTGCAGAGGTCCCAAGAGCAACCGAGGCATGTCAAAAAAAGGAAAGAGCTGTGTGCTTGGACATGGACTTCACGTACAAACAATGTAGGGCTCTACCAAGGTGGTAGAACAGAGATGGGGATCTCATGCAAGTCGGAAGAGACTCTCTATTTCTAGTGTTAAACAGGAAACTTTGAATATTACAATGTTAGCCAAAGGGGAAATATTTGTTTCATAATTTGAAAGCAAAGTCCCCACTACTTGGAAGCTACTTGCTTCCAGAAAGATGCGAACTCTTTTGAAATTTCCAACTTTACAACTTGCTAACCTTTCCTAATTGCAGGTACTTTTTTTAGTAAAACATCGTGGACCCATTATATGCTGTTTGCTGGGATATTTATAGGGATGAAGGTAAAAAAAAGACGATTTGAATGCTACGTGATGCAGGCTTGTGCTATCTTACTTGTGCTACTCAAGCCATCTGTGACCGTTGGGCTTACAAGACCATTGCGATGTGAACCTACCATGCAATAACTGCGATCCTACCACACCGTAATCTCACCGTTAACATCTGGAGACGTGTGCCAATGGTCTGATTAGGTGGAGTGCATTGATGTCGCACAACCACCTCTTTGCCTTGCTGTGCTTTGTGATGTAGCATGCTCAGCGTAGCGTAGCACCTTGTCATGTGTTCTGCTATTTGTTACATGCTTGCTACGCTATGCTACGCTATGTAGCGTAGCATAGCATAGAAACTTGCCTTAGTCGCAAGAGTTTTGCCAATCTGCAAACCATTCTCCTACGATGCAAGTTTTGTGAACTTTGTCGACTTCACCTTTCGAACTACCTTTTGTCTCTTTTGTAGGATTACTACACCTTTTTGTGCCATGTAGCTCAGCATAGCGTAGAAGCAGACATAGTCATCCACTTCCTGACAAAAAAAGGACATCACCGCAGAACTTGAAATTTAGCGAGGGGAGTGGGTAGTGAAGTCATTGCCATGCTACACTGTGTGACGTCGTGTAGCGTGGCACTTCGTTCCGCCATTATCTTCTAAAGTTTTCTACGCTACATAGGATGTTGCCACCAATTTTGCACGTTGTTCTTGAGTAGGCTTTCGGAAGTTTAGGCTACTTTGGTAGGCAGGAAGGATGATATAGAACCTGTCCATGCTCAAAGTAGAAATTTTTTTGAACTAGCTGACCTGGACTTAGAGTGTTCTTCTCCTGATGAACTGCCATCGTGCTATGCAGACTGCAAGATCCTAGTGAGGCCAGGATGATCCCGCATTTTTTAGGGTGTTTCACCAACAACAACATCGTGTCTAAGGTCATTCAACAGGGCATGCGTCTTGGTGAAGGGCACAGTTCACATAAAATTCATAGTAGGGGACCAGTTCCCCATACACGCAATGTTCATCGTAGTCGAAGAAATTCCTATGTTTAACCTGATCTTGGGGAGATCATAGTTAGTGCAACTCAGGGCTGTCTCCTCACCTATACATAAGGAAATCCACTTACCATACATAGGTAGGGAGGTGATAATCTGTGGTGATGAAGTGGCAATGTAAGCAATCAGCAATGTAGACATGCAACAGGGTTAAGAGATTACAACCTTTGAGGAGAAAGTGCTTGCTCCTGGATGCATTGAACATCCAACAAAAGGATTAGTCCAATGAACCAACCCTCAAATCGAAAACGAATGGGTTGAGTTGTCCTTCCAAGCGAAGAACAGTGATATGAATGAGGGCCCTGGCAAAACACCTTGACCTTATGTTCTAATCAACCCATGATGGGTCAAGAGGCAGCTACGCATAGTGTAGTAGTCTTAAGACTTCCCACCTAGTTGCTATCCTTGTACATTCACTGTTTTCCTTGCCTTATTAATATGCCATCCTTTTGGCATGCTACGCTATGGCCTGAAATGGCCTAAAATTAGCATCATTGCTTTCCACTTTATTAACATGCCACTATTTTGGCATGTCATGCTAATGGCCAAAAATGGCTTGAAACTAGCGTTGTTGCCTTTCGCTTTGACTTATTACGCAACGGCCCGAAATGGCCCAAAACTAGCAATGGCCCGAGATGGCCTAAAACTAGCATACAAGAGCATGAAAAATTTACATAGTACATGAGTTAACATAAAATCAGTTTCCTTTCTGAAGTTTCTCATTTCATTCAAAATTTTTGCCTATCAGTAGTGTTTGCAAAATTTCCCAAAAATTGTTCAAAATCCCAGCATTCCAAAATTTTCAAAAAAGAAAAAATAAAAAAGAGGAAGTCCCATGTTGTCATGGGTTGTCTCCATTTGCATCACCTTTGTCGTTTGCCTCTGCTCCAACTTCTTGTGCATCATCCGACCCTACATTTCCTTCTATCAATCCTTCATTTCCTCCATCCACGGGTCTCGCACCCTCATCCAGAGCCTACACCACAAGAATGAAGTAGTTAGATAGGGAAAAAAGTTCGATAAATGCAAGCTACAACATAACATGAAAGTGACTAACTTGAGAGGAGCTTGCACCGGTCTCAAGGGGTATCTGGTCTAGACTAAGCCTGAGGTGATGCTAAATCTCCTCTATCGAAATATCCATCCAATGCTTGTCACTGGGTTCAGCATTCACTATAGAAACCTTCTCCCTTTTCACGGTCATCCATTGTAGAGGTTTCGGGGAAAGGGAAGCGGTGTGGTCTCTCCTGTAGGAAGGTTCACCCTAAGGTCAGGAGATTCCGTGACCTCCACCTACTCTTTAAACTTAGCATAGGACTTAGAAGCACCAATGGCCTTCACAAATGCTTCATACATGAATGCCTCCATAGCATCATCTCTGTATAGTTTTCGGTGGGTCTCATTCTCCAGCTTGTACATATGTTTATGGTCTCTCTAGGTTTTCCCCCATTCAAAGACCTTAACACTGATGTCTTTCATGTCTTGGCATTTTTGGGCCAGTAAGTCCATCTGCCTTTGCTGTTCGACTATCTCGTAGGTGGATTCAACATTCTGATGAATGACGGTCCAAAACCTAGTGTAGTCATCTACAACCCTCTTCGAGTCAACTGGGTCAAGGTTACGGTTTATGAGGAAATTGACCTTCGACTTGAGGTTCTCCACCTCAGTGACCAGTTCAACCTCTCTCTCCTCAGCCCTTTGGATTCGTTTCCACAAGTCCTCATTGGTGTGCCTACACTTCCATAGAGAGCGTGCCGAGTGAAAGAAAAAATTATAAGCCTCGTCAAACATGCGATGGGACACCTCGGTCACGTCAGGCGAGAGTGTTGGCATCGCGCCAACCTTCATAGGTCGTGTCAGGTCCCACTTAAGCCGAGAGGCTATTTGAAGCATAGAGCATAGTAATTGCATTAGCATAGCATAATCAATAAACTCAAAAGTTTTAGCATTGCAGCACAAGGGTAATTAATATTGCTACTTACCCACACGAGGGTCCGCTTGCTGAAGACGTTTGATCATGTCATCAACAAGTCCCTGAACAAATGCAAACATGTCGGGGACTTCAGCCCACGACTTTGTACGAGGTGGAGGAGGTCTCACGGTGTTAGCAGTAACACCTGTTACATGATTAAACATGTCAATAATAGCCAAAGTGGACTATGATGAGGCAGACGTCTGACAAACTCATTGGTGCCCGACTGCAGTCTTTCTTCTTGCTGAGACAAAATGACTATGGTAGCCATGGTAGAGGGCCCTACCAAATCCATGCAAGTCCCTTCCTCATGCTTTGGTGCCTTTCCTTTTAGGAGACCAGCGTCTTTTTTATTTTGGAGAGGTACCTCTTCGTTGGTAGGAAGAGGCTTCCTAATGACAATAGCCCTCGCCGTGGAGACAGGAGCTCCATTATTCTTGATCGAGGCCCTTTCCTCTGAAACTAGGGCCTCCACATCTTTATTCGTTGCCCCCATCCTAAGGGCTGACACTTCCTCATTGCCTTCTTCTTCATCTTCTTCTTCCTCTGTGTTGGCGACTATTTGGGATGTGACCGCTAGCGAGTGTCCTCAAATAGGATTTAGGTGCCTGCTGGTCTCTGGCAACACCAAGGCCCAGATACCTCCAAATAAACTTAGTAGTTAATGTGAGTATGTGTGTGTGCTGTTGCAGTATGTG
>MNCI01003602.1:2693-59412 GCA_015680685.1 Gnetum montanum | reverse complement strand
CGTAAACTACCACGTACGAGACTCCATTTTGACTAGATAATAGATGTCAACGATTGCATTCAAACAGAACCTTTAAAAGACTTGACAATTTCTGATTGAAAAACCACAAGAATTCACTTTAAAGATAAAAAGAAGCTATTCTGGCCCCATCAAAATACCAAAGATTTTCTGAACCCTCTCGACTACTGAATTGTTCAACAGCATGACTACAAACAGAGGCTCTCTTACAAAATCCCCAATAGCAGTTCCCACACGTTGCACAATAACAAAATTTACTACTAAAATGCTCTTAAGGATTTTAAACACAAACGCTTCTATGGCAAAATTTTAATAGAAATTTCTATCGGGCAACAAGAACAGTAAGAGCAATCTAAAAATCCCAAAATTACTTGCCAAGGATGATACTATCGAAACCACTAGCTAAAAAATTTAAAAAAAACAAAATATGAAATGCATAACTCACAGGACCATGACAAAGAGGCTGAAATCTTTATTCTAGCAAGCCATCTCACAAGCAATCATTCACAATTTCTTCTTTACAAAGCTCTTCTCAAGACTCAAAGTGTCTCCAAGTGAGAGCCCAAGTGATCCCAATGTCTTCTCAAAAGTGTGATGTATGAGACCCCAATGTGATGATGATATGTCCCCTTTTTCTTTTTTGTTTTTGAAAACAGCTTCTCTAAATTACGCGGCATGGCACTTAGCAACAGTATGAACCTTCATCCGGTGCAGATCATAATCAAAGGGCTCAGCACTGGGAACAGATCTTGGGCTCGCGGTTCTCTGGGAATTTTGATTTTCTGGAACATGATGAATTTTGATTTTTGGACACAGGAACAGTTTATGTTACCTTTAAAAATTTAAATGATAAATTTATAATCCGAAAGTAAGGTGGAACAAAGACTCTGGAACCCTTTCCATCAAAATATGAATTGTCCTGCTGAATTTGTGTTGCTGCAGAGGTTGCTTTCCGGAATAAAATGGATACAACACAAATTTTACTTAAGATGCCCTCTGATTTGTTATATCTTTATATCATATAAATGGTAAATTGGGCTTCTTCCATAATCCCACTATGTATAGGAACACATTTTTTATAAAGTAGAAAAAAATGCTACTTATTCTTTTTACTCTCAAACCCAAATTTTAGCCACTTCTCCAAGAACTTTTAACCAAATTAACCTTACTAGCCTACTCCATGAAATGGCCAAATGTGCCAACACTCTGCTAAGCAAAAAATGCATGTTTGCATCGATTCAAAACAGGTGCTATGCTACACCGCACTACCTAGCACAACATAGCATAGAAAACTATAATGAAATAAGCATTATACAAAAACACTTATTAATGGGGGGTTGCGGTCGCCATAGCTTGAGCCATAGTCTCCATCGCTCCTCTTCATGAGAGCTTTCCCTGGCTGCGGGAGGTCTCTTCCTTCATAGCTCCTTAGACATAGTCTCAGCTATGAGATGTTCACACTGTATCATGCTACCACCTATAACAGGGGACATCTCTCCTACACGATCCTGGCCACGAATGCTACGAACTGCCCGACCTTTAGTTGTTATAAACAACGACTCCCTGACCATTTATGGAGGATCCTGGGCCTGCATAGTTTGGAGGACCTTTCGAATCCATGACTTGGGAATCTGGTCATGGTCTAGCATGGACCAGACTCCATCCTCCTAGACCACTAGAAAATCCATGAAGCACTTTAAATAGCCTATGTAGAAGAGACAGTGTATGTTAGAACAGGACTCCGTTTGCTCATGTAGTCCCAAAATCTTGGCCTACAAACTGCTACATAGGAACTCAACCCGGTTGTAATGGGCCCCCTCCTTCATAACTTCCCACATTACCTAGGCCTTCTCAAGCCCCAGGACCTTCCCTTGGGTGAGAAATTGAGGGAATGCATGGACACGAAAGATCGGGTATATCCCCATGGCAGGGCCATCCTTAAGCTTTTCCATGGAGAACCCTTTTCACTCCTTGGAGAGTCTCAACCACTCCTCGATATGCTGCTTCTGAAGAATCAACTCCTACTTGCCCTTCGACACTACTGGGGCACCATCGATAGGGACACCAAACAGATTCGCAAAAAAATATTCATCAATGTTAATGATCACCTAGACGCCATACATATGAAAATGGTCCACCTTCCCAGAAAAGGAGTTGACCAAGGAAAGCATCTTGGTAGAAGAAACGCACGAATTCGGCCCCATGAAAAAATCCATAAGCCCCACCCTTCAGACATTCTTGAGCAAAGAGTCTGGGGCCCCTCGTTCTAACCAGCTCTGGCTCGCTGGTACTTTGCTGTATTTGAAGTAGATGTTTGCCCCTTGCCTCTTGGCAGTTACCACCATCACCTCACAAGGCTTCTTCGCCCCTGTAAAAATTTTCATAACACACTCTTAGCATAACACTGGAAAGAACTCAAAGATTACAAAAACACTTGAGCATGTGGCACCAGCCTTTTGATCCACCAGGTCTATATGGAAATGGGAATAGTGGGAGTTCAGCCGTCAGAACTACTTCAAGTGTGACCTGCTTGAAAGGTTCTCTCCACTTTTTATCCAGCCAACTCTTCACCCTACATTGAGCATAGAAAGTGGAAAGCATGCGTAGGTAGGTATGGTATTCCCCCCCCCGTACTAACCAATCACACCCTCTCATAGGCTTTTGGTGGAAGCAAACTCCTGTAGCACTAGTTGCACCATGGCCAGCTCACCTGGCTAGTCATGAACCCCGTCATCATCAATATAGAACTTGGTGACAAACACATACTATTAGCATTCAGCCAGGTATGGCTGGCATCGCACAACGAAGAAAAGAAAAGATGCAAAACTCACCCGCCAACATAATAGATGGTCCCCTATGGGTTCTGAAAGCACGTTGCCATGTGACGTGTGAGGTACAATGTGTTGTATGGGTGATAGCATTGGTATTCCAGCATGTCCCAGATCCAAGCTAAATGCCTCAAACCTATTTAGTGTTGGCTGGACCCCCCTTCCTGCCTGCTTATGGTCACCTCGTTAGAAAGGTATCTTAGGATGCCCCAATTTTCCCCTGGAAGTATGGCCTCTATTATGTCGGATGCCTGCATCTTGTCTAAGGAAGACCAAACAATCACACTAAAGTGGCTGAGAAGGAATTGCAAGAAGTCTTGTGCCCCTACCCTAAACCAAACCGCTCGGTCTCCAAAATGTATCAGGGAAGGAGGAACATTGGCCATAGGTCTACCCACATGGCATAGAACCCCTCCAAGATCCAAAATGATCAGCCTAGACCTTGGCCTTGCCCTGCACAACGCAATCAGAAAATATTGGCATCACACTCGAATGTAATACACGTTCAACATAGTAGCATCTAGTAGTCCATAAATATAGCATAGCATGACCCTCTACCCATACATAGCGTAGCAAAGGTGTGAGAGCCTAGCATAGTGAAAACATGTAAGTAGCTCAGCGTAGCAGTAAAATAATTGGCAACATGCCCAAACAAAACACATGTCACGATGTCACATCACACATGACCAATCTCTCCCAGGGGTTTTATGTTACAACATGATAAGGTCAAATAACTTAAAATGCCCTAGCCCCACACGCATGACAACCGCAGCGGTAGCAGTCCCAGCGGCCTTACAACGAAACCTTTGCACATCGTCCACGACTGAAAAAGAGGCCAGGGTAATACAAAGGTAAAAAAAATGTGGCCACAGAAAACACAGATAGCAGAAAAAATAGGATGCAAAACCAGAGCAGAAAATAGCAAAAGGTGCAAAATGAAAAGAGCGAAGGAGGCATGAAAACTTACTGGGTCAACAGTGTGCTCTCTCACGTCGGAACACGTGCTTGTGGCATGCATCTCAGGGCCTTTTTCACCTTCCCAACCTTCACAAGCAGCAGATAAGTCTTAGTAGCCATGGCCCTCCTTACAGATTTACAACCTTTGTTGTAGAAATTCATCTTACTAGTCGATCAACATGATTGCCTTACGCTTCGAAATCACCGTATGCTCCGATGAGGGTTCTGCGCTCTTACAGTGGAAACAGCGAAATTACCCAGGTTTAACCCCTATTTATGGCCACAAAGGAAAAATGAGGAAACTTACCTCTTTTTCTCTTCGATTAATGTGGAGCACACTGTGCAGCGTAGCATGCTTTCCATGACAGCATAACACTATTAACATTTAAGCCTTGACACACTTCAAGCCAACTACTTGCCTTCCCGAAGACAAAGAAAAAATATAATAATATTCATTTTTGATTAAGTATCTAAAAAGACCTCAACCTAACGAGCCTAGCATAGTTGTGCTCCTCAGGGTACGAAAAGACCGTAAATTAGTAGTTTCAACCTGTTACGTCCGCAGTCTGCAATGATGTTAAACTAACCACATTCTTACATCAGCAGTTGCCTCATCCTCTTCCACATAAGAAGTATCACATTTCCTAGCGATTTCATGTTTTCGTTCTCGCTCTGGCAGTTCGATACTCCTTGTACTTGCAATTTTCTTTTTTCATACTATTATTCTACATATCAAGATTTTTGCATGTGGCAATATGGTAGTCTAAGATAACACTGAACTAGCAGTTTGGAATTCTCCTGTCAAGAGTTATACATTTCATCAACAATTCTACACTCTTGCGTCTTGGCGGTCCGCCACGACCTTAAACTAGCAAACTTTCAATCTTTACATTATCACACTTCGTAAGTATATCTCGTAGCGGCTTTACAAATTTTTGTTACGCACAATCTCTACCAAGAGACCACTCTTAATCATGCTTTCATCTTATGATGGTAGGTCGGGCAAAAGATGGAAATCCATCATAGTCTTTCCACGTCTTTAATGTTAGCAGGGCCATAGGACAAGGTTACGAGACAGTTGAACCCCGACATAGTAGCCATAGCAACCTTAGAAGCATCCTTAGATTGGCCCAAGCATCTGGTCCAAGCACTAGACTTAGAGGCTGGGGATGTAACCGAGGACCCTCTTGTCGAGGCACCTATGACCATGTCGAAGGGAAAGGTAAAGATGTTAAGACTCAGCTCCCTCCTAGACACACAAACACATGAAGACATAGTTAAAACTCTATAGGATCACATTAATGTCTTCGCATGGTCGTATAAATGCTGGGTCTGGATCCGCAGCTAATTCAGCATAACATTGTCCTAGACCCACACGTAAAGGCAGTCAAGAAAAAGGCTCATAAAATTAAGCTAGAAATCACACTAGCCATGAGGGATGAAATCACTAAGTTATACCAAGAAGGTTTCATCTGTGTGGTCAACTATTCAGAGTGGGTGTCCAACATTGTTGTAGTTTCAAAGAAAATAGGAGGGATATGAATCTGTATAGACTTTCAAAATTTGAACAAGGCAATGATCAAAGACAACTTCCCACTCCTGAGCACTGATCAACTCATTGAAACCATGACTGGCCATGCTCTACTATCCTTCATGGATGGTTTCTCCAGATACAACCAAATCCACCTTGACCCAGAGCACTAGCTATCAACAACCTTCATGACTCCATGCGGAACCTTCTGCTATACCATGATGCCTTTCGGGCTCAAGAATGCTAGAGCAACCTACTAGTGATCCATGACCTACATTTTTAGTGACTACATCCTAGAAACATTAAAAAATTACATAGATGACATAGCACTTAAGTCGAAGGAGGCAACTGATCACCCACGTGATCTAGGAGTAGTCCTCAAGTGCTGCCATATGCATGACTTACGTCTTAATCCTAAGAAGTGTGTCTTCGGAGTAAAGATCAGACACATGTTAGGGTTCGTAGTGTCAGAGACTGGAATATGAGTAGACCCCAACAAAGTCAAGGCCATCATCAATCTAGTTCCTCCCACAAACCTTAAGGAGTTACGTGGTTTACAAGTCAGGGTACAGTTCATTCGGAGGTTCATAGCTAGGTTGACCGACAAATTACACCCCATGAAACATCTTCTAAATAAGGGGGTTGACTTTGAATGGACAACCTAGTGTCAAAAAGCCTTTGATGACTTGAAGAAGGAGCTCTCGTACCTCCCAACGGTGCACCCGCCACAAAGGGACAAGCCTTTCTTCATATATCTTGCCACCTTCAACACATCCATAGCCACACTACTATGTCAGAAGCGGGACGACAGTTTTGAGATACTAGTGTATTACCTAGGCCATGCACTAATAGCATACAAGGATAAATACAACGAAGTGGAGAGGAACTGTCGAGCCCTAGTGTTCATGCTGAAGAAGTGGTGACATTACCTATTTCATAGCACAACCAACATCATTTGCAAAAGTAATATACTCCGGGCTATCACCAGCAACCTATACGAAAGTAGCAGGATAGCCCAATGGAAAGAAATGACCGTGGAGTTCGACCTATGCTATGTAAGTCAATCGTCGACAAAGGATCAAGCCATAGCAACCCAACTTACACCCTTGCCAGTTGACAATCAGGCTACCATAGACCCAAAATTTCAGACGAATACATTAGCAATGTCACCATCGTCCCATCGCATTTCGAGGCTACCTTACATTTCGACGGTGCCTCAACCACGCAAGGAGGTAGCACCGCTACCATGATCACATTCCGCTATGGGGAAATGCACCCATCCACTTATCGTTTTGTGTTCCCTTGCACCAACGATGTGGCAGAATATGAGGGGCTACTCAGAGGCCTATTAACTACCCAAGCGCTACATATACAACACCTATCAATCCGGGGAGATTCATAATTAGTCATGAATCAAATCACCAAAGTCTATGCCTGCAAGGCCATGCACCTGCAACTCTACTTCGGCCTAGCAAAAAACCTACTTAAGCAATTCGCAACCACCGATGTGCAACACGTGCCATGTAATGAGAATACTGTAGCATATTCCTTAGCTACCCTTGCATTAAATATCCCATCACATTTCTTGTTAAAGCTACCAACTGCGATCATAGAATGCATAGAGCCTATCACTCAGGCGGAAGACGTGGCCTTTGTCGATGCTGTGAATACCCCGAAGTGGTACGATAACATTAAAGCTTATCTACAGCATGGCGAGCCCCCAAGTGGATTAACATTGACCCAGAGAGATGCAACTCGTAAGCGTGCTCGGCAATACGTGCTCATGGGAAATGATGCCTTGTGCCGACAATCCTACGATGGGATATTGCTGGCATGCGTGGTTGGTGAGTAGGCACAAAAGGTAGTTAATGAGGTTCACGAAGGGCTGTGCGGTGGACACATAGCACCCAGGTCTATGGTTGTGAAAATTAGATGCCTAGGGTACTATTGGCCCTACATAGAATGTGACTTCCTGTCGAAAGTCAAGACGTGTGACACATTCCAGAGATACACAAATCTCATACACATAGCACCTACAGACCTCCACCCAACGCAAATCACGTGGCCCTTCCAACGATGGGGACTAGACCTCATAGGGCCTATCACGTCTAAGTCCTCTGCAGGGCATAGCTTCATTATCACTGCTATAGAGTATTTTACCAAATGGGTGGAAGCCATTCCCTTTAGGAAAACGACGTCTCAAAAAATCTTCCATTTCATCCTTGATAACATAATAACTAGGTTCAGGCTTCCAATGACTATTGTGATCGAAAATGGGCCACAGTTCAGTAGTATGGAAACTGAAACCTTCTGTAGTAATCTAGGAATTAAATAATCATTTTCTTCCCCTTATTATCCATAGGTGAATGGGCAGGCAGAGGCTACAAATAAGTCCATCATTAACTTGCTGAAGTAGATGCTTAACAATAGCAAAAGGTGGTGGCATGAGAAAATCCTCTACATCCTCTTGGCTTACCAAACGACATGCCAAACTGCAACAAGTAAGACCCCTTACAGTCTTGTTTACGGATCTGAAGCTGTATTGCCTCTTGAGTTGCAGGTACCCTCACTTTGGATGATCCTATCTGACGTCATGAGCGAAGCCCAAAACAACAAGTCTCGAACCATTGACCTCGACTCAGTGGAGGAGGAATGCGTGCAGACACTGAGACACATTGAACACTATCAAAACAAACTGTAGCAAAGGCACCGTGCAGATTCGCATCGACGACTAGTGCAGAAGGGAGACCTCATCCTCAAGGCTGTCCGTGAGCACGTGAGAAAATTCTTAGCCAAATGGAAAGGTCCTTACATGGTCACCAAAGCCTTTGGAAATGGAGCCTTCAAGCTGGTGGACATGGATGGTAGCGAGTTCGCCAACTCGGTGAATCACTCATACCTCAAGCCGTACTACATCTGAAGCACAACAGCAATAATAGGAACCGTCCGCTATGATGATAAACTAGTAAGAACACCAAAAAAAATCTGCAATGACGATAAACTAGTGGCATCGAACAACATCTTCCATGAGGTTAAACTGGAGGCAACCGTCCACTTCAACGTAAAACTGGCACTATTAGTCCACTATGACTATAAATTGGCATTGCACATCCGCTACAATGAAAAACTGGCATGTACGATATGTTGGGACCTTAAACTGGCACGGTGGTCCACTGGAATCCTAAACCAGCCCACAGTCTACCAAGACCTTAAACTGGGTTCGCATCAAATCCCTAGCATGTACCAGCACTAGAGACACATCAGACGAGTGAGCACGATGCTAACATGTGGGTGGGATGTCGTAGCTCTGGAACGTTGTTCGCAACACACTAAGAACGTGGTCCATGACATACATGATGCCACCACTCTTGGCATCATGCTAACCCTTTGAAGACATCGAATGATGTCACACTAACCCTTTGGACCTACCTTCACCACATCCCATCAGCCTGACGGTAGTCCTTGGGTTAGTTCCCACTTCTGGAGTGCCAGTGGTATTGTGGCCCGACCATAATACTGTTACTCTCCAATTCCCCACTGATTCCTTGGCTCATGCGACATTTAGCTATGTGGTAGCTGATCCCATAGCTCAACTAAGCATGCATGTCTTTGGTGGGGATGCCAGTGCATCCGCACCCACAAAAACTCTTGGCACCTTGGAGGGAAGCTCCTCCACACCGATGCTACCAAGGCCACTGCTAGTCTTCCAGCTTTGGGCATCTTACACCAGCAACGGTGCCCAAGAGTAACAACAATGCTAGTAGCTAACAACACCTATGCCTCTATGGGCACATCTTGTTGCAACAGCAAATGCTATGGCATCATGAAGCGAGTGCCTCAACTAGCACGACTACTTAAAAGTGCATGTTCCATGATGTGTGTAACACAACTCACCATGTGGAAGGTAGCCATCCTACAAAAGGTTGAAGAATAGAACCATCCAAAGATGAAAATGCAAATGAGCCCCTCAGAGCTCTCAGACAAGGGACTCTGCTAAACATCATCTTTGCTTTCTACCTTAACCTCTATAGGACCAATGCAACACTCTCGAGAGCAGCCAAGTAACATCTCGACACTCACCAAGTGACAAGCCTCAGCATTTTGCTTACTGTGGTATTTTGTATTCTTTGCCAACGTTTATCGAGCTTGTCCTCTAGACATCGACAAAGAGGGGCCAATGACACACCCTAAAAAATGCAAGTACATTCTTGCTTCACCAGGCACGGTAATCTACACAACACTATGGTAGTCCATTAGAAGGAGAACGTTCTGAGTTCAGGCTAGCTAGTTCGGAAAATTTTCTACTTTGAGCATGGACAAGTTCTGCGTCATCCTACCTGTCCATCAAAGTAGCTTGCCAAGACAACAGCCTGCTCAGAAATGACATGTGGAGTTGGCAGCAGCACTTTGGATGCATAAAAAATATTTTGGCAAGTTTTCTATGTCACAAAGCCTACTACGCTATGCTACACTATGTAGCATAGCAAGCTTCAGAAGATGATGGTGGAATGAAGTGCTACGCTACGCCACATAGCGTAGCATGGCAATGACTTCACTACCCACTCCCCTCACCCAATTTCGAGTTCTACAATGATGTCCCTTTCCTTCAGGAAGAGGTAGACCATGTCTGCTGCTATGCTACACTGAGCTACATGGCACAACAAGGCATAGAAATCTTGCGGAAGAGACAAAGGGTAGCTTGAAGGGTAGAATCAATGGAGTTCACAGTACTTGCATCGTGGGAGACAGTTTGCAAATCGACAAGAATTGCTAAGGCCAGTTGCTATGCTATGCTACACTACATAGCGTAGCAAGCATGTGACACATAAAACATGCAGTAAGATGCTACGGTATGCCAAGCATGCTACGTTACAAAGCATAGCAAGGCGTGCAGGTGGTTGTGCGACATTAATGCACTTCACCTAATTGGACCATTGGCACACGTCTCCAGGCAATGACAGTGCAATTATGGCATGGTAGGGCTATAGTTATTACATGAAAGGTTCATGCTACAATAGTCTTGTAGGTCCAACTGTCATAAATGGCACGAGTGGCACCAACAAGACAATGAAGTCCTAAGGCAAGTAGCATTCAAACCACTCCTTTTTGCATATCCCTAGTCCTATAAATACCTCGGCAAAGAGCATGCAAGAAGTAGAGGATGGTTAAAAAAAAGACCCTGGAAATTTTAAAAAAGGTTGGAAATTTTAAAAGAATTGGCATTCTTCTTACAGCTTCCAAGGGGTGAAAACTTTGAAATTCTGAAACAAATACTTCTCCTCTCTCTAGCATTGTAACATCAAAGTCATCTGTTTAACACTGTAAATAGTGAGTCTCTCTCAGCTAGTGTGGGGTCCAGTCTCCATTCTACTACCTTGGTAGAATCCCGCATTTCTTGTACCCAAGTCCATGTCCAAGCGCATAGCCCTTTTTGCTCAACACATCCTAGTTACTCTCGAGATCTCTGCACTCCTTCACGTTGTGCAACCGATTGTATCCACCTTGACTGAGCAAGTTTGTAGCTTTGGAGTGGTGCATGTTTCTAACTATACTTTACTTTATTTCTTGTTTGCTATCTCTTTTTGCATTATTTTTTTATTCACCTTTAAGCATTACTTCACATTATTCTCGCATTTTCACAGTTTCTCTTCTTCTTTACTTACTTTCGAGCATTATCTCGCATTTTGCATTATTTACGTTGCAAAACGCTATATTGACGCCGATGTAAGTCCCTGTCTGATCGACCAGAATGTTCAGGGCACCCAGTGTCCATACACACCAAGCACACCCCTCCCGCGGGTACAGGGTTGAAACTATCATGACCGCCAACCCCCCGGTGTTTTCTAGCCACCGACATTTTCGGTCGCTACAACAACCTTAGCAAAAAATTCATAAAAAATTTGTTTTAAGTCCAATAGGAGTGATTCCACCTCTTTTGGAAAGCTGAAGCCAAAGAATATGCATCTATAACTAGAAAATAGCAAAAATCTTGGTTGTTTTATTATGAAAAGTTCACAAATTTACATAAAATTACAAAAGTGGCACAAACAACCTAACTACAGAAAGTTAGGAAAATAGGCATAACTTATTTTAAAGAAAAATTAAACAAGACAAAAACCATTAGAAATCTTTACAAAAGATTTATAAATCCATAACCTTTAATTTCACAAACATGCAACCATTTCACTAAGAAAAGAATACACAGCTTGACTTGTTATTTCATAGCAAAATTTCAAAAATCCCAAAGCCTAAATTTCACATAGCCATTAAAATAGTTGAAATAGCCAAAACCATTAAAACCCATTTAAATTCACATAAAATTAATTGGATAATATTTTTTTAAAATTTAATTTTAACAAATCCTAAGGCTTGGATTTGAAAAAAAATGGCCACACCCCAAGATTTTTAGAAAAAAGCACAAAATAGTAAGCCCTATTTTCAAAATCTAATTTGCAAAAGATAAAGTGATAAGAAAACTATAGATATGCATGGGAGAAGCCAAAATAGTAGATGGGATTTTATCAAAATTCCATTTTAATCCCCCTAGTGGAGTAGATTTGGAAAAACGGCCTCAATATCTAGGAAGAAAAAAACTAGAAAAATAATAGAAAACAAAGGTAGAAATAGGTAGAATTGCCTACCTTGGAATGGTGACAGATGAAGGTAGGCCTAGGAACCTCTAGAAACTCCCATTAATTCTTCTCCATCCTCTAAATTATGGGAATTTTAATTTTCCCTCCTCTTTATTTGGGCATCATGGCAGGCTCAACGTTGAAAAATGGAAAAATTTGAAAAAGATGAGAGTTCTATGCTGGCTGTAGGGGATATGGGAGACTTCCATGCTGAAGATTGGTTTGGCTCCACAAGAATATCTATTATATCTGTCCTCCAATGTGTTGATTTTGAAAGATAACGATTATGATCAAAATTTGCAAATTTTGACTTATAAAACCCACCTAACCTAAACAAAACCCCAACTACTAATTCAATGCACCATGAATACAAGTGCACTAAATAAAAATGGGGGAAATTTTAGTTCACATTGGATTTAGTGGGGGAAACAACTTCACTTTTGAAAATTTTAAATTTTTGGACTATGGGTCCCACCCTGTGTCATTCCTTTTGAACAAATTTGCATCAATGTTGAGATTTTTACTAATTTCAGCACTTAAAACATTATGGAAACCTTACCACCATGAATCCACATTAGGAATACCATTCCCATCATGGAAACATGTTTTTCATTTATAAATTCATTAGACTTACAAATATCTTTCTATTTTTAGTAACCTAGACTTACCTTTTTGGAACCCCGAGTTTTCAAATTTGGATAAAACATGAGCATGGCTAAGTACCATGGATTTCCATGTTGGGGAAATAGTGGAAAATGTGGAAAAAGAGGGTAACACTCACTCTTAATCCCCAACACTTATCTAGCACAAGTTTGAACCCAAAGTAGGCCCCACATGACCTAGAACCCCTCCAGACATCTTTGGCAGCCTCAGAACCTCACCAAACCTAGTCAAAAACCTAGGATTTTGTGTTTTCCACACTATGGGATATTTCTTCCATGCTGAGGCTTTCACCCTTAGCATGGAGAGATGAGGGGAAGTTAAAAATGATCCAAATTGATGACCTGATGACCATTTCCTAATGCCTGGTGACCCCTAGACCCTGCTAGAACCCTTCAAAGCTTATGGAAGCCTTAAAATGGGTCAAAATGGTATAAGTCTACCATTCCCTTCTCATCCATGATAGGGCCACCATTACCAAAATGGAAGAAATGGGAAAGATTGCATGAGGCAGTTAGAAACATCCAAATTATCAAATCTTGACACCCAACATTAATCATCGACATTGGCAATCCCAGAGGTTGACATGCATGGTCGATCAGCTATTAATTTGGCCTAGATCTAACTTTTTCCACTAATGGGAACCTCTTCCACATTGAGCATTTCACCCTTAGCCTGAAGAAAAGGGGAAAGCCTGAAAACCTCTTCACAGCCCCCAAAATGACCAGATCTTGACCCTAAGCACTAATGGCTAGCACCAGCAACCCTATGAGCAATCATCCATAGTCAAATCAACCAAAAATGATGAAAAAAAATTTCCCCCAATTTTCCACATTAACCATGGAAGCCCTAGCATGGAAAATTGTGGGAAGCTCAAAAAATGCCTTATGACCCTTGAAATAGTCAAATTTCAATGTTAGATGGTAGTAGGTGACATTGGTAATCTAGGAAGCTTGCATGCATGCCCAAAAATGACCAAAAGTAACCAAAAATATTTCCCCCCATTTTTCCACACTGAGCATGAAAGCCATAGCATGAAAAAATGGGGGCAAGTCCAAAAAATACCGTAACAAAATTAAAGTAACCAAATTTTGACATCAAATGTTAGCAATTGATGACGACAACCTAGGATGTCTACATGCATGTTTAAAAATGATCAAAAGTGATCAAAAATATTTTCCCCATTCTATGGATGGAGGCCTCAACATGGAAAATGGGGAGGGGTGGTGGAGTCTAAAAATGTCTTATCAACCTTGAAAGAATGAAATTTTAACATCGGGTGTTAGTTATTAACACTAGCAAACCTTATAAACTTGCATGCATGATTGAAAGTGGTCAAAAATGACCAAAAATATTTCTCCCATTTTTCATACTAAGCATGGAAGCACCAATGTGGAAAAATTTGGGAAAGCCCAAAAACCATTCATCAACCTTCAAGATAGCCAAATTTTAATACTAGGCATTGACCATCATTGCTAGTAACCTCAGAAGCCTACATGTATTACCAAAAGTGGTCATAAAGTGCCAAATAGCTTATACCCAATTTTCCATACTAAGCATGGAAGGCCCAATGTGGAAAATTGGGGAAGTCTAAAAACCACTTAAAAAACCTTTAAAATTACCAATTTTGACTCCAAACCTTAGTCCTCAACCTTGGTAGCCTGATGAGTGGTGAGGTACCCCTACATCCAACCATATGAATATGAGCGTTACACGTGCGATCCGGTCGAACTCCACAGACTAAGTACCTACACACCTCATGGAACACTTAAGGTTAATCATTCATTATCTTCCTAGACTTACTTGTATTTTCACGGTTGTATGGTTAAGTAAGTCTGAGGTATGTGATTTTTATAGTTTCTATGTTTTATCTCCTATGCTAATGAGGCGAAGGGTGAAGAGACTAATTAACTAACTTTAACTCACTAACTAAGCCTTAATTAACCTAGCATCAACATCCATTTCCACTTACCATTCACACCCTAAACCAATGCAACCTTGGTTACCAAATGCTATTTTTTACTGGGATTACCAAGCATAACGCACATGCTCAAAGCGGTCGTACTGTATGCACTTAACTACAGGAGAAGGGTTGAGAGAGATTTAATTAACTAATAAAGCATTTAAATGATAAATAATAAATAAAAATAAGTAAATTCCTATTTAGCCTATTTAGCTTAGTCCATGCACTGCAAGGTTTATCCAACGGTTCATCTTTATTATCGTACACAAACTTGTGTTCAGGTACAATATTTGCTCGAATAAAGATCCATTCACTTTGGAGTTCCTACTGCGGGCACATGGAAATTATTCTATCTCTGGAGAGGTAAAATTGCCAGATTTTTGCTAAGGGTCTAGATCTAGATGGAGAAACAAGGGAGAGCCGCCTCTTATTTATAGACTTGGCAACGCACCGTGATATCGTGGGGGATGTGATATTGCGGCTAATGCGATATCCCGTATGTGATATCACGACCGATGCGATATCGTGTCCCATCATACCCCCATGAATAAATAAAAACTCATCCTTAAGTTCCTTACAAAATATTGGGAAGGTATGGGATTATTAACTTGAATGGAACTAATGGTGAATGGGATGACATGTGAACGAATCATCATTACAAAACAAAACAAAACTAGCGTTCACGACAATAAGAGTGAACACCTTATACATTTGACATCAGGCCTTATTTGGCAGCTGAGAGAGAAGAAAGAAGAGAGAATAAGTCTTTTTCTACCAATGCAAAGATTGCACCTTTCATTATCTATCCATAAGTGCACCATCGATCTTGCTCCTTGCATAGCTGCTTTAGCACCACTCCATTCCAAGTCTTCCTTCCAGATCCAATTCATTATTGCATGATTGCCATTTGCATACACAACACAATCTTATATTAACAAGGGTAAATGAATCATAATGTAATTGATACCTTTCTTTGGTGTGAGGTCCATTGGCTGAGTTGTGATATGGCTGATACGGATCTGGAGACGTAAGATTGGTGACTACCGAAGGTGTAGGGGCTAGGAGAAAATCAAAAAAATTCGACCAGGACCCCCATGACTAAGAATGAACCTCCGGTAACGAGAGAATGAAGGAAAAGAAAAGGAACAAGGAAGATGCAGAAAAAAGAGACAACTATAACATCGATGAAATGGATGTCAAGATGGAAATGAACAAAATAGAGTGGAGTGCAAAAATGTTAAGGGAAGGAATTTAACTGGTGCATCAAATAGGAATGCCAGTGGGTCCTCCCCAAAGAAGGATCATGCCCTTAATTCCCTAACAAACCCACATTCAAAGAGTCTGTAGGCTCTGGGAATGTCATTTGGAACAAGAGTTAAAGTCTTAACCACAAGAATTTACCAAAAAGAAAACAATGCTTCAACCAGAATATACACTAATGATACAACTGGCAATGAGGTGAATAATGGAGGAAGAATGATGGAAAGAAGATAATGAAATGGAATCTCAAGAACAAGGTGGTGTACATCCCCATGTGGATTTTACTAATTAATGTGACTTAGTAGATCCCATTCCAAGTTCAGCCTCAAAAAATCACATCCAGTGACTTCACATTAATGCATTCAACCAATCCATCCTCTTGAAGTAACAAGAATGCCTTCATCTAAGAGCCACCACCATTCCGACAAAACGAAGGAAGAGAGAATGGGAAGCAAGAAGGGCCTTAGTTAGAGGGAACATTTTTATTTTAGTTCCATAACCAATGCTTGTAGTCCAAATGATTATTTCGTCTAAGGGGTGTGCTTTGAATTCTCACTTCTTCTTTTTTATTTTATGTGTTTATGTGTGAGAACCACACCATGCAAAGACTTATTATTTTTATGTTCTCAGCTTCTTGATAAGTGGGTAACGTCAAAATGATAAGAAAAATCAAGAAGAAAACATTCAAGCACCCAAGAGAATGGCCAACAGAAATGCATCAAGTTCCTTTGAAGTCACACCCTTTTCAATCCTTGAGTCCTTCCTTAGTTTGAGAAATGCCTTGTCACCGATTCGTTATAGTTCTGATTATTGAAAAAGGGACTGTACAGTTCCCAACCAAGAGGGACCATAGAAATTTGTGGATGAATGTATGAAGTGGACTCATTGCCTGTCATATCAAAAGAACCATACAGTATCAACATCATAACTTAAAGGTAAAGACCAAACATTAGCAACCAATAGAAAAATAGTTCATACCATCATGAAGAACACTTATTGGGTGACAAACTTACAAGATGGATAACACACACACATACACAAAGAAATGAAAAAGTATAATGATGTTGTAAAACAAAACAAAAAATTAAATAAATTTGTAGAAAAAAATGTGCAAAACAAAAATGTGTAAAATAAAAACTAAAAATAACTAAGGGCCCTGAATGATCAACATAGGTGGACATCTCCCCCATGACTGAATGGAAAGGAAGAGATCCAAAATAATTAGTGCTTTTTTGAATTTATTAAAAGTTTCCAACTTCTCTCGATTGATGTTTTCAAGTTAAGGAGTGAAAGTCGGTGATGCTCATACTCCAATGTATCTATGCCTTCATTGTGGGCAGGAGTTGTTTCCCCAGTTTGTTCCATGCATGTTGGTGGGCTGCTTTCTTGATCAGCTATCAACCACTAGGTGTTCTCTTATTGTGTGGTTGCTACATACAGGCACCATTGTATTTGTGTTTCTTGGGCATACCAGTTGCATGCAGGAGATGCTGAGCATTTCTCCATGTCATCACCCTCTGAGTCACTATATGTGATGCATGGAACTTTCTTCTTCTTGCTCTTTCCATAAATATTTTCCTTAGATATTTCCAAGGAAATATCGCGGATCCCTAGGCACACGTTGATGGTGTTGAGCCATGCCCTCCCCATTATAATTGGGAAGTCCCCTTTGTTACTATTTCCTTCTATCACTAGGAAATCAGCTGGGTATGACCAATCACACATAGTGGTAATGATGTCCTCCACCAATCCCAAGGGAATAGTGATGGACAGGTCAGCCAGCTCTAGTTGAATATTGCTCTTCTTGAGTGGAGGTAGGTTCCAGGCTTGATACATTTCTCGTGAGATTAAGTTGACTTCAGAACTTGAGTTAGGAAGAGCCTTATGTGGTTCGTTCCCAGTGACTTGGAGGTAGATTAAGGGACTTTTAGGATCAAATAGTTTCTTGGGAAGGTGGCCCACCTTGATCCAGTTGGTAATGATATGTGTTAACACAACTGTATACATTAAGCCCTATTGTTGGTTTGAAGGGAGATCTGAAGCCTTGTATGTTGGAGGAGCGTGCACAGAATCAACGACTTGTGGTTGTGAGAGCTTGTTTGGGCTTTTGTTTTTGAAGAAAGGTCTTCTCTTCTTGCAGTTGTCAGAACCAGCAGCGGGTTGAAGGTTTACAACTCTCATAGCATTACTTTGCTACTATTGAGTGGGGAGTTACCCTTGCATTGTTAGAGCGGGTGGTAGTGGAACTACTAGCGGATGAGTGGTGGATGGATTCAGAGGATGGTACACATGTGGTGTGTCTTCCATAGGAGAAGGAGTCGTAAAATACTCCCAAACTTGGTAGTTATGTTGTGGGGTTTCATGACCCATAGAGTCACTTGGAGAAACTGGATGCTACACATAATAGCCATATGGATCTGGTTGCCAGTAAGGGTATTGTTGTCTAGGCGGTGGCATCCCCCATGACTATGGGTGTTGCCACTACTGGTGTTGCTCGATAGGTTGTGGCAGAGTTCCACTTGGATAATATGTTAATGGTTGGTGGAATTGCCTTGGGTTACCTTGGGGATAAGGTAACTGACAGGGTGCTTGTCATTTGTTAAGTCTTGGATTGAGTGCATACATCCTAGACTCTTGTAGATGTCAGATTATTGGGAAACATCCCTTAGGATGGTCATATTGGAAGATCTCACATCCACGATCATTTTTCATGTCAGAATCCACAAGCTCATTAGTGATAGTTATTTTTCCTTTACCCTTGTCACGTGCATGGCCTAAATCTCTCAGCTTTTTCTTATCATGGTCACTACTTTGTTCCTTAGACTCCTCTACGATTTTAAAAAAAGTTTCAAACCTACTATCTATGGAGTCCCATATTTGATCTACCTTACTTGACACTTCCATTGTTAGCTTTTGAAGTGGCAAGGTTTTTCTATTCACCAACTCCTCGAGTGGTGACTCATCCTCTTCATCACAGAATCTTACTTCCCTCTTTCGGAGGGAAGGATCGCGGTTATATTCTTCTGCGCTTTCTCTTTTCCATAGCTCCCCTTCTTCTTTAGCTACTTTCTCCAAAAATCTATGAATTTCATGGGACCCAAGTTCTGATAATCTCCCTTGGGCATATGTTCCAAGGGTTCTCCTGGTTTCATGTCTTAGCTCATCTACGAGGTGGCGGAGTTGATCTTGTTATGCATAACCATGGCCTGGCCAATGATGTAGCAATGCATAATATTGGCCCATGGCAGCATCCAAGGGTTTTTGAGTACCCTGCTTCCATCCTTGGATCTACTTACATAAGTTGGACACTCTGGATTACATTTTGTATTTATCATTAAACAATTCTAGCATTGTACTCCATCTCCTAATGGTTTTTGGCTCTAAGGACCAACTCTCTGCTTCCTTTATGAGTGTCCTAGGAAACAACTTTAATTTCTGCCACTTGTTCTCAATATTTTGCAAGGTGCACACATCACAAAATTCCTATAAATGATTTTGCGGATCAGCGTTATATCCACCTTCGAAGCGTGGGATATTATTCATATCTAATATCTTGATCCGGCTATCTTTTTGATGCCTTGTAGGTATTCTAACTACCTCCATAATATCTAACATACTTTAGGTGGAAAGTAGGGGATCTTCATGGTCATCTCTCTCAAGATTTCTATGATGCCTACGTTGTTCCCTACTTTCCCTTCTTTCATGTTTGGATTCTCTCGAATCCCCTCATCCTCACTCTCGACTCTCTTGTTAAGGTCTCTCATTTTGCTTACCCTTATCCTCACTGTTATCCTCTTTGTGACTACACCCTGATGTGGAAGGTGAGGGTGAATGATGTGATGAAGGGAAAGAAGAAGGAGAACCATCACCATGATGATGTTTCTTAGCTTCTCTTCGATGGCTATGGCCCCAATCATGATGATGATCAGAACGCCCATCCTTGTCATGTGTTTTTGTTCCCTCGGTGAATAGTTGGTGTTCATGGGGATCAAAACTAGGGTTTTGTATCATGGAGTGTAGGTTCTGATACCCCACATCCTCACTATCAATAGGATGGGGAACATCATCTTGTGGAATACCTATTGAGATAGGTTCACCACCCTTAACTTCTCTTATGACAGGCGAAGCATTACGGGGGCCTTTGCCCTTCAACGATATGTGGCGACTCTCCTGCCACAAGTCCAGTTGATGTTGTGCTTCTATGGGATGGTAGTCCCTTGTGTTATAATCTTCTGTAATGTATTCAGCATATATCTGTGTCATGTCTATCTATGTGAGTGCATGAAGGAGCATGTTGGGGACTACACGATCTGGGGGTAACACTATGTTACCTTGCAAATCACACCAATGCAGTTGTTCATCCTGATGGAGGATAAAAGTAAAGTTGGATATATACTCATCGGGATGAATATATACCACACTAAATTCCTAAGGAACTGGCAGATTTTGGTTATGTGTGTTAGATTGTCGACAGTTTCTTATGTGATCCCTAGGTGGTGAATTACTTTTATGAGAAGAAGAAGACATTGTGTCTTATTTGGTGTGCTGATTAACCGTTATATAATAATAATTTTTCTTTAATTAACCCTAAGGATTTGTTTAAGCTCCAAAAATGTGGATAATTTCCTATGTTCTACTTAGCGCACAAACACTTAGTCCCTAGCAATGATGCCAATAATGAGTGGTGAGGTACCCCTACACTCAACCATACGAATACGAGTGTTACACGCATGATCCGATCAAGCTCCATAGACTAAGTGCCTACATGCCTCATGGAACACTTAAGGTTAATCATTCATTGTCTTTCTAGACTTACTTGTATTTTTTATGGTTGTATGGTTAAGTAAGTCTGAGGTATGTGATTTTTATAGTTTTTATGTTTTATCTCCTATGCTAATGAGGTGAAGGGTGAAGAAACTAATTAACTAAATTTAACTAACTAACTATGCCTTAATTAACCTAGCATCAACATCCGTTCCCACTTACCATTCACACCCTGAACCAATGCACCCTTAGTTACCAAATGCTATTCATTACTGGGATTACCAAGCGTAACGCATGTGCTCGAAGTGGTCGTACTGAATGCACTTGACTACGGGAGAAGGGTTGAGAGAGATTTAATTAACTAATAAATCATTTAAATGATAAAAAATAAATAACAATAAGTAAAGTCCTATTTAGCCTATTTAGCTTAGTCCATGCACTACAAGGTTTATCCAACAGTTTATCTTTATTGCCATACACAAACTTGTGTTCAGGTACAATATTTTCTCAAATAAAGATCCATTCCCTTTGGAGATCCTACTACGGGCACATGAAAATCATTCTTTCTCTGGAGAGGTAAAACTGCTAGAGTTTCACTAAGGGTCTAGATCTAGATGGAGAAACAAGGGAGAGCCGCTTATTATTTATAGACTTAGTGGTGCACTGCGATATCACATACGCGATATCGTGGGGGACGACATGATATCGTGTACACGATATCGTGGGGGATGTGATATCATGGCTAATGTGATATCGTGTATGCGATATCGTAGCCCATGCGATATCATGTCCCATCACAACCCTAGAGGCTAACATGCATGATCAATTGAAATTAAAATTTGTTTAGATCTAATTTTTATGGTATCTCCATGTTGGGAATTCCTCCCTCCATGATTCAAAACATGGAGATTAAGGGTAAAATGCATTTGAAGTCCATAACTACCTTAGAATAACATCAAACAACCTTTTGTGCATTATAGAACCCTATTGGCATCATTTGGAGCTTTCAAACTTCACGAAACTAATGTTAAAAGGTTAAAAATTAATTTCACCTTATTTCCATGCTAATCTCTCCATTCCTAGCATGGAAAGAAGGGGGTAGGTCCAAAAAAAACCTCAGAAATACTTAAAGTTATTAAACCTTGACACCAAACCCCAGTGCTCAACCCTGGTAACCTTGGAGATTGACATGCAAAGTCGATTGAGGTTAAAATCAGTCAAAAAATCCATTCTTCCTTATTTTCCACACTAAGCTCTTCATCCTTGGTGTGGAAGAAAATCGGGAAGCCAAAAAACCACTTAGTAATGCTCAAAACTATCAAAGTTTGACATGGATCCATAGCCCTTGACCCTAGCAAGTCTAGGAGATAACATGCACAGTTGATTATGACCCAAATTGGCCTAGATCTAAGATTCATGCCTCTTCCATGCTCGAGTAACTCCCCCAAATGTGGAAATAATGGGGGTTTCTTTTCTAATTTTGGAGGTAAGATGACACTCCCAAAAGCCAAAGATCTTAACCAAAGAAGCCTAGAACCTCATAGTCTCCATATTTTTCTTATTTGATCTCATTTCAACCTTCAAACTATATTCCCCCCATTCTTCCATGCTATAGAAACTACCCTAGTGTGGAATCAAGGGGGGAAGACCTTAAGTATCCTTAAATAGCCTTCAAACGTGTCCAAAATTAGCCAAAAACTTGCAAAATCAAAGTTTGTAGACCTAGGGGCCTAGAAACTTGGTCAAAGTGCCCCAAATCACTCTAAATTCATAAAATAAGTGTCCCCCTATTTTTTCATGCTGAGAATACTATGCTCAACATGGAAGAATGGGGGAAGCGATTTAAATGCCTATTAACCCTCAAAATGATCTCAAATTGCCTCAAAACGAAGTTGAAAGATGCACAAGTTATAGATATAAACTTTAGCTACCTATTTGACTATGTTTGACCTTATTTTTCCTTGGATTTTGGTTTCCCATGTTGAACCCCCCTCTTTTCCATGTTGACTAGCATGGAAACAAGCGGGGAAGACTTCAAAACCTACTTTTGGCCCTTACAAATCTTTAGGGAGCCCAATTTTGATGGATCTAATCCTATGCTGCCTTGGGAAGGTCCCAGGATCTCAATTTTGAACCTCTAAGCACACTAAATATTTTCCTTAGTTTTCATAATAAGGACCCTTATTTCCACATTATACCTAGTGTGGAAGCATCAAAACACTTAATTTGTTTAGGTCTAAACAACCTAGAAATAACCTTGATTGATGACTAAACTCACCTAATAGCTCTATAGCCTCAAAACATGGCCTGTTGAGGCCTAAAATTGGAAACATCTAATCATTTTAACTAAACTTTATCATATATAACCTATTTTTCTTGATTTTTTCTTATTAATTAATTGTTTGGCTTGTTGTCAAACTTATGTTACCTTGATGACCATGTTGACTTTCTATTGCCTTTGTATAGCCTTATATGTTCATTATTTCTCTTATTACAGCTCTATTTGTCCTTTTTTGGCCGTTAAATGTATCAAATAGTGGGATTTAACCTTCCTTGACCACCATTTAACACCATATGAGCATGGGCCACAAAGGCCTTAAACTCGCATCATAGTCCACCAAGACTATAAACTGGCATCACAACCTGCTAAGGCCTTAAACTGGCATCATCTCCACCAAGAGTGTAAACCAGCATCATGGCTTTCTAAGGCCTTAAACTAGCATCATAGTGACCATTATTGATCATTTGTGGCCTTGCTCCCTGAAACACCACAAAAAAAAAAAATTCGAGTTTGGCACTTGTTCAACAAGAAGCAGATCCCTGTGACCCTCAGACGACGTCGGCTACATTTGGAGTCACACATAGCAATTTTGAGGACTGAAACACTCGGTTTTTACCAAGTGTTGTGCCAGCGTCTACGCCCAGCGTATATGCCCAGCGTATATGCCCGACGCCCAGCATACATGCCTGACATGTACGCTCAGCCAGTGCAACAGGAGCAAGAATTGAAACAAGTCGGCGGCCAACATCCATCAGCGTATACGCTGCAGCGTATACGCTAGCATCCATCAGCGTATACGCCCAACGTCCACCCAAGTTCACACGCCCAGCAAGTCCGGTGTATACGCCCAGCATATACGCCGGCCTGATGTAGCGTATACGCCTAGTGTATACCATGTTTCTAAATTGTATGCCCCCGGTCGACACGCCACGTGTCTCCCAACCTGATTTTTCCGGTAAAACCCCACCTATAAAAGGCACAGTTTTCCGCATTTTTAAGGTTGGAAAAAATTTACCAGAGCAGACCCAGAGCAATTACGCTGTACACCAGAGCCTAAAACCCTCTACGCTGGAACCCCTGTATGCTGAGCACCGTCTCTACGCTCCGCCTACCGTGTGAACCAGCCGCCTCCCTGCACTCACCGGGGCTTTACGTCTGCCTTGTGTACACGCACAACTACGTTAAGACCGGTACCTCGAAAACTGTTTTCTTACAGCATCATTGTTACAGTTTACATTCTGTTTATGCTCACTTTGTTTACGCTGTTTACATTTGTCTACGCTGTTCAAACTTTTTTACGCTGTTTACGCTCGTTTACGCTTACGCTGCACTTACACTGTTTACGCTGTCTACGCTCTAGTTACACTATACACTGTTTACACTGTTTACTTTTTATGCTTTACGCTGTTCACGCTGTTTACGCTGTACACGCCCTGTTTACACCGTTTACGCTGTACACGCCCTGCTTACACCGTTTACGCTGTACACACTTTGTTTACGCTTTACGTTGTCTACGCCCGCTACACTGTTTACGCCTAACCCAGCGTATAACACTTCGGTGACGCTTGGGGAAATCCTTATCTGATCCGCGTGCAGACCACCCAAGGTACCCTACCCTCGTGCATTCCAGCACGTCCTCAGGTGAAGGTAGGGTTGTCTGTGCCCGTCCTGCGATCCCGAGGTCTCTATTTTTCCTTCTAGCCGGGGACCGATGATTTCAGGCGGTACAGAAATTGGCGCTAGAAGGAGGTCCTTCGCTTAAACAACTTGACTGTACGCTCCTCAGCGTCTACGCTCATCAGCATTTGTCGCAGCCCTGTTCAAACCCCCGACTCCCATCGTCTACGCTGTCAACCTTCCAACGTCTACGCTGCATACATACCCTAGCGTCTATGCTGCATGCTTATGCCAGCGTCTATGCTATACGCTTATGCCAGTGTCTACGCTGCCCGCAGACCAGTGTCTACGCTGCATACTTAGCATCTACACTGCCCGAAGACTAGCGTCTACGCTACATACTTAGCATTTACACTGCACACTGACCAGCATTTACGCTGAACACTTAGCGTTTACGCTGCACACTGGCCAGCGTTTACGCTGAACACTTAGTGTTTACACTTAAACCATTTTGCATACACAATCTATCATCATGAATCCCGTAAACACCACTGCTGCCACTACCCAGAATATTGACACCTCAGACGCCATGGCTGCCCAGCAGTCGATCACACCACATTTGGGAGGGCAATCCACAGCGGGGCCCCGTCGGTCTTTGAGGTTACAAGGGAGAGATCCAACCGCTAACGTTATAACCCAAGACGAGTATAATTTCATCTGCATTAAGATACAAGCCGGCCTGGCGGTGGATCGGGCTGAAATCGAAGTAAAGAGGCAATTCGAACTCTTTTACAGAGGAGGACACGAGTTCATCCCTTCCCCATATGACGTAATCCCCGTTCCAGAACAATTCTCGAAGCTCTTTACTCAGCTCCTTCTGCACAGGAGCCAGTCATTGGACCAACCCGCGCTAGAGCCTCAGCTAGCGGAAGAAGATGAGTTCACTACGCAATCTGAGTAGGGAGAGTCATACCACAAGGAGTCCCCGCATACAACGTAGCGGGACAGTGGCCAGCAAGGGGGGCGTCATCGTATCAAATTTCTCACCACCACGTCTCGCCCCACGCGATCCCCCCGATCACTGATCCTCAAGCACAGCCTCAGCTACAGCAACAACAACAACCACAATATTTTCCTCTTAACATCTCAGCCTTAGCACCACCCACCGTTAACTACCCACTAGCACAACCGCCGATCACCCAGCCTTCGGCTTTTCAACCTGCGACCCAGCAATCTAGCTGGTATGCAGCCCCGCACCCCTAGCCTGTAGCTTCACTGAGCGTCCAAGATTGGGCGGAAGCTAAAAAATTGATGTAGGAACTGACAGATGAGGTAAAGTGCCTCAAAACCATCACTGATGGGGAGTTGAGGGTAGTAGATTTCTACAATGATGACCCAATCAGCTCTTCTGTCCTGCCATTGACTTTGCCCAAGGTTGTCCCCCTCCCAACGCTGACTAAGTATAACAAGGAGACAGACCCCAACACCCACCTCATCACGTTCAGATTAGAATGCGCACTCCTTCAGGCATGGCCCCACTCCATACTATGAGTTTTCCCCATGTCCCTCATAGGAAGGGCACTTGACTGGTACCAGGCCTTGCCCAGGAATTTCATCCTATACCTAGACGACCTGCTACGCCAGTTTGTGACTAGGTTTAAGTACAACTTGAAACCTGATGCAACACTGGACAGCCTCATGCAGATCAAGTAGGCACCTCTCGAACCGGTGCAGAAGTTCAGTGTACGACCCTACGTACCTGGCCTTCAGAAACCAACACACTAAGAAAGACAAAGAGAAGGCCAAGGAAACTATAGCAGCAATAGCGGGGGCACAACTAGCAAACGCCGCACATCAATACAAACCACCCATTCCCCCCACTAACTACTATCAGCCCGCTCCCGCAACAGCCCCAGAGTCGTCATCACAAAACCCGACAAACCGTACGCGTAACTTCAAGAGGAAGGAACCCTCTCAGTACACACCTTTACCAATGAAGCCATCCCAGCTCTTTGATCAACTCTTAAAGGCTGGATTGATGCAACATAAGAAATTTTCCCCAGCAGCTATTCAAAGACATGACCGGTTTTGCCAACTCATACAGAACCCAAGCCTGGCAACGCCGGATGAGCCACCCGTGCCCAAAGGATTCAAGATTACTGCTTCACGTTAAAGCAGGACATCCAGAGGATGATTGATGATGGCAAGATCACCTTTGACGGGGCTAACCCTATCTAACCGCAGAACCAGACCAATGGGATGTATAAAGACCCCCTGAACGCTAAAGAGGCCTCATACGTAATCACCTCAATCTATTGTGATGATGACTCCCACACACCCCGCATCAACACCATCCATCCCGAAAAAAAACAAGAAACGTCTAGCAAACCATTCATGGTTCAGATCCCTCCTGCTAACTCTGCACCTCCATCACCTCACGCCCCGCAGCGGCCATTCGTAATCCGAGTGCCCTCCACCACACCCACCTCTAACGTCATGACACACCAACAACCATACGTAGTGCGCATCCCTCTGGCTAACCCCGTAGGTACACAAACCCCTCAAGCTCGGCCTACCCCATTTTTAGTTCGAGTACCACCTGCCGTTGCAACGACAGAGGCCCGGCCTCCGCCAAGACCAACCCCCTACGTCGTCAGGCTACCGGTACAAACTCCTGCCCAATCGCACACACAGCCCCGCCCCCGCTCCCTACGTCGTAAAGGTTCCTGGGCAATCCTAGACTCCGAGGTCAACTCCACCTCCATGTGATACACGAGAACGCCTGGCAGATAGGCTTACGTGAGAACGCTTGGAGAAAGAGCGCCAATGGCTAGCTCGAGGGGCACCTAAGCCCACTCCCCTAAACTCTGTACCCATGTCATCATCTAACGATCAACCAAGCGCAGGCAATGAAGGTGAGTCGTCTGAAAGATACAAATCACCTAAAATGGAAGCTCCAAAAACTGAAAAGCCAACAAAATGAGAGATAAAACTATTGGGTCTGATGGATCCCGTCAGCACCGATGGAAACATCCCCAACGGTGAAAACTTTGCAGCCACCTTGACACAAGTCACACAAGCACTAAAACAAAAGAACACTTCACTGAGCTTGTATGACTTAGTCCTAACATCTCAAACACATCGGGAAGCTCTAGTACGCATGTTAACGTCAATCCCAGTAAGCAAGGACTTACCCCCAAACGAACCCTCCATCCATGCGGTGATGTTCTCACCTCATGGGACTACTCCTAAGCCTCTAAGTTTTCATGATGACAACATCAAGGTGGATAAGGAAATGAAGGAGGTAACAATGGTCCCCATGTTTATAACAATATGTATAAACCGGTTTAAAATACATAGGGTCCATGTAGACGATGGAGCTGCGACAAACGTTGTGCCGTACCACATCATTGAACAACTAGGACTTACTGAACTACTTAAACCAACCACGACTACATGTTTAAGGTCATTCAGTGGGTCACGCGTAATGGTGAAAGGTACAACAACCTTAAACTTCATAGCAGGAGATCAATTCCCAACATCTTCCGATTTCCTAGTAGTGGATGAGATGCCGAGGTTCAACCTAATACTGGAAAGACCCTGGTTAGCCCAACTGAGAGCTGTCTCCTCGCCTATACATCAAGAAATTCACCTGCCTTATGAAGGCGGGGAAATCGTCATACACGGTGAAGCAGCTACTCCTATTATCTCGTCACATATGGACATGTACCAAGGCTCGGAAGTCGAACTTGAAAAACCTAGCAAAAATAACGAGAATCCGTAACCATCGATAAGCAGTAAAACTTCCGACATGGAACAAGAGCCTCCTCAAACAGAAACGCCTGTACTTCCTCAAGTAGAAGCTAATATAGAGCTCCCTAGAGACACTGAGATATTTGAAAACGCTAACACAAAAGACATTCCATCAGAGGTCCCTTGGGCCGAATTACCGTTTAATGTAATCAACGAAGGGGACGCTGAATACCGGATCATACCTATTGAAACATCGTCTAACATTAAAATGAAAAAGATCAAAAAATTACTGAAATGATACTACCACTCTTAGTCCGAAATGACGTTAAACTACAAACAGGTCCGAAATGACGTTAAACTATAACAAGTCCAAAATAACACTAAACTACAATAAGACAGGGAAACAATTAAATGCCACTCCCAGTCCGAAATGACATTAAACTATCATGTCCACAATGACATAAAACTAGCCACGATCAGCAACGATCGGTTGACCGAGAAATCCATCCACGTCCTCCGAAACATTTCATAAACTAGTACATGGGGCCCGAAATGGCCATAAACTACACATGGGGCCCGAAATGGCCATAAACTATGCACGGGACCCGAAATGGCCATAAACTACGCACGGGGCCTGAAATGGCCTTAAACTAGTACATGCTTTTCGCTTTACTTTTATAATCACATTTCTGTAATACACTTAAAACGGGAGACAAACCGAAGTGTCTTTACATTTCTGTCTCATGATAAACTCAAAATTAACCAAAAAATATTTATATAGTTATTACATACAATCAACTGTTTGTGTCCATTCCACAATCTTCAAGTTACAATTCCAGTATAAATCTGAGTCAAAAAACAACGAAACAAAGAAACAACTTAAGAACTAAACATCTGGGACATGACGATCGTCTCCCTTGGACCCGCACACATCAGAGGCCTCGGCCCCACTGGGGCCAGCTCCTTCAGTTTCACCACCACCTTCATCCTAAAAAAGACCAAAAAAGGGAAATAACCAACACAAGAATAAGCGAATGTCAAAATTTCAAACATTATCAATTAACTTCATGAACACGAAACGCTTACCATAGGGGATCCCCCCAAGCCGAATTCCAGTCGTCGCAGGATTTCCTCTTCGGGAACACTTGCTCAATCTGTCCCGTCGAGACCCAAGTCAACATCCGCCAAAGCCTTCCCCTTGTCAACATTCGACCAGGTAGGACGTTTCAAAGGGAACTCCCCCACTGACACTTCCTCAGAAGTGATTGTTATCTGCCGTTTAGGGGACTCCATCTCTACAATTGTGTTCTGGGCAAATGTGTCGAAGGCGGGACGCAGACCAAGTCCTTCCACAAACATTTCCTACTATCGCTTCTTGATAGGCACCTCCTTTAGCGACTTTTTATATTGGTGCTTGTGGTTCTTCTCATCTTGCCCCCATTTGCGTACTTTGGAGGCGAAAGCCTTCCAATCTTGGCATTTGGTGTTCAACAAATCAATTTGGGCCCTGCGCTCCCCTAGTCTCCGTATCAATCCTGCATGAGGATTGAGTAGGTTCCAATACCTCGTATACGTGACCTCGGAGGTCCGCCAAGAGCGATCATTGCTTAATCTGGCTGCCGCAAATTCATATTGGGCCTTCAGATCATCCTGTTCCACCGACAGTTCAAAAACCTCTTTCTCTTTCACCTGAATCTGGAGCCATAATTGCTCAATGGATCGCCTACACGTCCATACTGCTTTAGCATTGTGAACAAAGCCCTCTGCTACCTCTTCGTAAACGGGTCTGGGCACTTGTTCAATCTCTGGGGAAAGTGGGGGCAAACTCTCCATGTTGACAGTCTCGGACGGGTCCCACCTTAGTTGGGCACCTATCCATAGGGAAAAGATAAATGTTAGAATAGAAAAAATAGGGAATAAAACTCTAACATAGTAAGGATCTTTGAATGTTCCCATACCTATTGCAGGATGGATCCCTTCGATCTGCTCAACGACCTCCTCGGCCACACCAGCTACGAAATCCCTTTTACTTGGCATTTCCATCCAAGTAAAAGGTCCATCAGGGCACGACGTGCTGACCTTTGGCGGCACTTCAGGGAGAATCTCTGGCTCCTTCTCAGGGAGAGTCTCGCTCTCCGCTGAATTAAACGAAAAATCCACAATGAGATGAAAACATATTAAGCTACACAGCTAAGTAACGAGACATACCATTTCCTCCGGTCTCCTTCGCTATGGGAGGGGCTCCAAGGTCCAAGTTGCCTGTGAGGAAATTACTTAACATATTGTCAGTCTCCGCTTGATCATCTAGTGGTTCAGTGTTTCCAGTTATTTCCTCTAGCAACTCAGTCCCTCCCGCGGGGTCAGTTAACTCCTCATCCTCAGGTATAGTCTGCAAATCATGTCTTTTGACTTCTCAACACAAAACAGATGAAATTAGTCGCATACAACCATTAATCATTAAAACTATCAGCAAGATAAGTGAAGTAAAGAAGACGAGAGGTTTACCAGGTATTTTAAACCGAATCTGCTTTACTCTAGGCGGTTCAATTTCACTGGTCTCCTCAACTGGGCGGTCATGCTTCGCCAACTTCGATTTGGCTTTGCCTATTGTGTCCTTGACCACCCGCTCTGCCTTTTTGGCAGCGTAGGACATTTCGTCTGGTCCCGACCCTACACTATCGCGCATATGGAGTGAGGCGCCAGACGATCCACCCGTAGTGATCGTGAGGGATTCATCAATCCCCTCGAGGGAATCTTGGGACTTAGCCGTGTCAAATAGGTGGTTCACCCAGGGGCGAGATAGCTGATTCCTATCGCGCAAAACATATTTGTCCTCCCCACGAACCACTAAAAATTCGGCCAAACGACGAACATAACCGGCAAAAAAGGCAAAAGTGAAATGCAACTGAGCGTCTATGTTTGAACGTAGCCGCACTATCTCTTTAGTCATGCCCAATACTAAGAATTCAGCCCAATTGTAGCGCACGGCAGCCTCTAGAACAGTACACACAACTCGCACTGCTTCAACCCTGAGACTCTTAACTTGCGATAGAGTCTTCGGAAACAGACTCGCCCGAAATAAGGGGTAAAGCTCGTTGACTTCGTCAACTTTCGTCCTCCCCTGCATTGGAAATCCTTTGGCACCCTTCGTCACCCCTAACCAATCCTCTAAAGCGTGGATCATCTAAATTTCTTTGTGCGTCCTATCTAAAACAATCTTCACGCCACTTGTAGGCACGCCAAAAAAATCCACAAAAAATTGGGGCGATAATTCAAAAATTACTTTAACGCCCTTAATACGAGTGCTATAGCGAGACACAGATCTGTCAAATGAATCCACGATCCCGATCATCTCCGCTATAGACACGTTCGGGCTAGGGGCCGTGAAGAGCACCATGAGGCCGGCATGTTCTAAACAGGCAATGATGGATGGCAGGGCTTTTACCCGTAACCACTTCTGGGTGGCAACAGTTTCACCGAATTTCATAGAGAGGGTCGCTTCGTTCCGCCCAGTCACAACAGAATCCCCGCCAGAGGTAGTGCCAGCTGAAGAAACAAATCCAAAACCCTCGCATTAGTTTAACACTTGGAAATTGAACAAACGCATCACGACATCTAGAAAACATTGCCACTTACTCTCCGTGTTAGATTTGGAGGTCTCGCCCAGATCAGAAGCATATGGAAATATTGGTCCATTAGGGGACCAGTCGGCGTGCAACCATCCACGCGTGGTACATTGTGCAAACGCCTTAGAAAACTTCTTGTGGAAGTGCTTCATGGCGTCGCTAGTATGGGCCAAAACGGCCCCGCGAAGGGTGGGGCCCACCATGAACACCTCCAAAGCTGTGCACGCCAATGCAATCCCATCATCGCCTGCGCAGGCCCCTTCTTTCGTAACTTTCAGCCTACGGAAAGGCGAAAACATGTGTTAAAACAAGAGCAAATATTTGAATATAAAAAAGAAAGGAACAACCAAAGCTAAAACGAAATTACCTTTCCACCCGGTATACTGTGCCGGGGGGATTCTGAAACAAGGTATGTGCGCGGCCAGCTAGGAATAACGTATCATTGGTATAGTTAGGCCCCTGCGGCAGCCGGTCCCACACACGCGTCAACGGACGGGCAGATCTTGGACCACCGGGGGGAACACCCTCGGCGACAAGTGGCCCTTCATCAATATCGTCCATAAACATTATAATACCCTCTGTTGCACCAGGTAACATGGCCTCGATGATGCTCCGTGCCACATCCTCGCCTAGGTGGGACCAAATCACAACCCCATTGTTCTCAACGGTTAAGTCTGGGGTCGGTTCACCACCCTCAAGGGGAACAAACCATGTCAAGACCCCAACTAGCTCAGTCATTAGAAGGGGAGGTTCAACATCCCTGCAAGCCATTAAAACAACCCCAAAGATTAATCGTACCGAAAATTTCATTTTGAAAAATAGACATTTGCAGAAATTGTTTCTAACTGTTACGCTCGGCGTATACGCTGGGCGTAAAGACAAAACAGCTACGCTCGGCGTATACGCTGGGCGTAGAGACAAAACAGTTACGCTCGGCATATACGCTGGGCGTAAAGAGAAAACAGTTACACTCGGCGTATCCGTTGGGCGTAGAGACAAAATAGTTACGCTGGGCCTAAAGACAAAACAGTTACGCTCGGCGTATACGCTGGGCGTAGAGACAAAACAGTTACGCTCGGCATATACGCTGGGCGTAGAGACAAAACAGTTACGCTGGGCGTATACGCTGGGCGTAGAGACAAAACAGTTACGCTCGGCGTATACACTGGGTGAAGAGACAAAAGTTACGCTCGGCGTATACGCTGGGCGTAGAGACAACAGTTACGCTCGGTGTATACGCTGGGCGTAGAGACAAACTGTTACGCTGGGCGTAGAGACAACAGTTACGCTCGGCGTATACGTTGGGCGTAGAGAAACAGTTACGCTAAGCGTATACGCTGGGTGTAGAGACAGTCTACGCTACAAAAATAGACGCGAAAAAATAAACGAAAACAGGGTCAAGAGCCTACTTGCTAGACGATCCAGGCCATGCAGGGAGACTCGGGCAGGGTAGGCACTACAGCATCGCCTCGCTCTCCTCCACAAACGTCAGCTCTGGCCCTTTTCTTCCTCGATCGTCTATTTCTTTGCCTCTGCCCATCTCGGCGTATATGCTGTGGTTCCTTTTTTCGGTGTCTACGCTGTGTTCTCTCTTGGCGTCTACGCTGGGGTTTGGCTTGGTGTCTACGCTGGGGTTTGGCTCGGCGTCTACGCTGGGGTCTCACTCGCAGTTTACGCTCACGCTCGGAAATGCAAATGACAAATGAAGCCCCTTTTCCTTTTTTTATAGCACGCCGACGCCGACGCCGACGCTGACGCTGACACCGTCGACGCCCTCCGTTTTGCTTGCTTTTTGCCTCGTTTTTCATGCTTTTTCAAATCTGCCTCGAATTTTTCAAAAATATATAAAAGTTACATGCATAAACTAAATGAAACGCAAAATTTCGGCATTAAACTGTCGTTCGTTGCCCGGTAAGGGATTAAATTGTCATTCGTTGCCCGGTAAGGCATTAAACTGTCATTTCACTGTCACGTTAATACAATGTCATACATATACACTAAAAATGGCCAAAATACATAAAACGACCGTCGCTATCTTACTAGGCTCTCTATTTATTGACAGGAACTAGCCTAATGGATTGCAAGAGCTTAACTAAGCCGTTGGTTATCGATGGACCATACGACGAGGTTGAAAGGAATATCGACATGAATCTCATCCATGCGAGCTCATCAAAAAACAACGCAATAATAGCTTCAACAAAGCAAATGGTTAACGACTATGAGGGTATGACAAAATCCCTCGACATAGAAGCCAAAAATATTACCGAAGATCCTCTAACCGAAACTCCCATCACCATGCCTAATGGGGAAATTAAAATTCTAAAATTAAGCGCATTACTAGAACCATGTCTAGCTAGAAATATCGAAAACGTGCTTAGGGACAATATGAAAGCGTTTTCTTGGTCCTATACAGACATGCCCAGACTAGATCCTCGTATCATCCAGCACAACATTATCCTTGACCCAATGCTAAGGCCAGTGAAACAGAAAGCACGAAAGGTCAAGCCTGAGGTAGCATTAGCAGTTCGTAGTGAGATCACCAAGCTCTACCAAGCTGGTTTCATTAGGGCTGTCGATTACGCCGAGTGGGTGTCAAACATGGTTATAGTCCCAAAGAAGAACGAAAGTATCCACCTATGCATTGACTTCCGAGACCTCAACATAGCAACCATAAAAGATGACTTCCCCTTACCTAGCATTGATCAACTAATTGACTCAACCGCCGAGCACGCCCTATTATCTTTTATGGATGGGTTCTCGGGGTATAACCATATACGTATTAATCCAGAACACCAACTCCGAACCACTTTTATGACGCCTTGGGGAACCTTTTGTTACACGATGATGCCTTTCGGTCTCAAGAATGCTGGGGCCACATATCAAAGGGAGATGACATACATCTTCAGCGATTACATCTTACATTCGCTTAATGATTACGTGGAAGACATAGTGGTTAAATCAAAAACGTCAGAACAACATGTACAGGATCTTGACTTAGTGTTAAAACATTGTCTAAAATATGAATTAAGGCTTAACCCAAAGAAATGCGTCTTTGGCATCAAGACAGGTAAACTGCTTGGATTCATAACCTCAGAAGCAGGGATACGGGTAGACCTCGATAAGGTTAAGGCCATTACAAACCTGAAATCACCTAGCAACCTAACCAAACTTCGAGGGCTACAAGGTCAGTTGCAATTCATCAGGAGGTTCATAGAAAGATTGATAGAAAAACTAACACCTATGAACCACCTACTATGCAAAAATGTCCATTTTGAATGGACCCCGCAATGCCAAGAAGCATTTGACAACATTAAAACGGCACTCGCTCGACTACCCACGGTGTACCCACCCAAAAAAGACAAGCCGTTTTACATCTACCTGGCCACATCAGAATCGTCAACCACATCTCTGCTTTGCCAGAAACAAGATGACGGAACTGAAGTCCCTGTATACTACCTGAGCCATGCGTTAGTTTCCCACGAAAAAAGATACAACGACGTAGAGAAGTCATGTTTAGCTTTAGTTTTCTCTTTAAAGAAATGGCGACATTATCTTTTCCAAAATCAAGCTAACATAATTTGCAAAGACAATGTACTTAGAGCTATAACTGGAAATATCTACGAATCAAGCAGGATAGCCCGTTGGAAGGCCATCATAGTTGAGTTTGACTTGCGCTACGTAGCACAATCGTCAGTCAAAGGCCAAGCCATAGCAAATCAAATGACTACGTCGCCAACACAAGATCTAGGTACAATAGAACCCGAATTCCCAGACGAAAATGTAAATGTAATAGATACGGTGCCAGATAACTACGATGCCATTCTAAACTTCGATGGAGCATCCACCTCTCGAGGAGGAAGTGCTGCTGCTGTCATCACATACCCCTCTGGGGAAATTAAACCCTTTGCTTATCGCTTCAACTTTCATTGCACTAATAACATAGCAGAGTATGAAGGCCTCCTTAGAGGTCTCGCTGCCGCACTAGCTTCAGACATCATACGGTTTGTAGCCAGAGGGGACTCACAACTGGTCGTAAACCAAGTCACAGACGTCTATACATGTAAAGCACAACACTTACAACCATACTGTGATTTGGCCAAACACCTACTTAAACGATTCGAGAACGTTGATGTACAACACGTCTCTAGGAATGACAATACCATTGAAGATGCATTAGCAACCTTGGCATTGAACATATCCCCTGACATGTTTCACGCGTTACCAAGCTCTGTAACCAGTTGTGCTAAGCCCGTAACCAATACTCTCGACATGCTGCCAATCGTGTCCATCAGTACGACACATGCTAACGAGTGGTACGATGACGTAAAAGAATACCTTCTGCGCGGTGAAATGCCCCAGCATTTAACAAACACACAAAAGGATGCAGTACGCAAACGTTCTAGGCAATACACACTAATAGGAGATACTTTGTGTCGTCGATCCTACGAAGGTGTACTGCTGACATGCGTCAATAGTACCGAAGCCCAAACAATTGTTGAACAAGTACACGACGGAATATGCGGGGGACACATTGCACCGAAGGCAATGGCAACCAAAATAAGACGCTTAGGCTACTATTGGCCACGCATGGAGTACGATTGTCTGTCCAAGGTCAAAACATGCAGGACTTGTCAAAAACACTGTAATCTAATTCATATCCCACCAAATGAGTTGCACACAACACAGATCACATGGTCCTTCCAAAAGTGGGGATTGGACCTTATAGGCCCGATAACACCCACATCTTCCACTGGGCATGGTTTTATCATAACAAANACACAACACAGATCACATGGCCCTTCCAAAAGTGGGGATTGGACCTTATAGGCCCGATAACACCCACATCTTCCACTGGGCATGGTTTTATCATAACAAAAACTGAATATTTCACGAAATGGGTAGAAGCTGCACCCCTTCGAAAAACTACTTCTAAACACGTGTGCCACTTCATCCTCGAAAACATTGTGACCCGTTTTGGCATTCCCATGACAATCATCACCGAAAATGGGCCACAATTTAGCAGTGCCAAGACCAAAACGTCTTGTGATAGTCTAGGGATCAAACATTCGTTTTCATCCCCTTACTATCCTCAGAGCAATGGGCAGGCGGAAGCGATAAATAAGACCATCATTACAATACTCAAACAGATGCTTGCCCAAAGTAAGCGAAGATGGTACGAACAACTGGTGTATGCATTGTGGGCATACCGTACCACACATCAGACTTCGACAGGTAAAACTCCATACAGTCTTGCTTATGGTTTAGAAGCTGTTTTACCTTTGGAATTGCAGGTACCATCTCTAAGGATCACATTTTTCAGACTTCTCGACGATGGGGAAAATAATGATCTACGCATCATTGACCTGGACTCGGTGGAGGAGGAGCGCGTACATGCACTCGATCAGATCGAATGGTACCAAAAACAACAACGACAACGAAATCAACATGACGTTCATAAGCGCCCCATCAAAGAAGGGGATCTCGTGCTTAAGGCTGTTCGAGAACACCCAGATAAATTCTCAGTCAACTGGGAAGGGCCTTACCTGGTCATCAAAGCATTTGACAACGGTGCATTTAAGCTAGCTGACATGGACGGAAAAGAATTTGCAAATCCAACCAATCACTTATTCTTGAAACTGTTCTATACATAAATTTGAGCTCAGGTACATGTTAGTCCTGGAATCATGACTATAAACTGATACCACAGATATTCCTGGAATCACGACTATAAACTGATACCACAGATAAGTCCTGGATTATGACTATAAACTGATACCACAGAACGGTCTTGGGTTACGACTTAAAACTGACACCACCATGGTCCTGGATTATGACTATAAACTGATACCACATAGTGTCTGCAATGACGATAAACTAGCATCTTTCTGGCATGACAGTAAAATTTACCGTCAGAACCGTCAGAGTCCGCTAAGACTATAAACCAGCTTGCCTCTGCATGGTCTGCTAAGACTCGAAACTGGCAACGTACCGTCCGCCACGACGTTAAACGGGTAATGTCCAATGGGTTATGACAAAAAACTAACCCATGATAGTCCATTAAGACTATAAACTGGCACGTTCGTCTGTGACTCTTCACTCCACAACCATATTCAATCATCAGAATCATTGCATCCCTCATCGGCACACAATCTCATCAACATCGTCGACATCTGCACCCAGCACTCAGAATTGCCCCCAATATTTTTTTTCACCTGCAGCTATTTAAGTCCAAGCTCATTTATTCACTCACGGTTTTCTTGTCTCCTTGGAGTTATGTTTGCAGGATGACGCTCATAAGTTCTCGTACGAGAGTGCATTTCATCATAGGCAACAAGATGAGGCAATGTCCATTAATCCACTGTGCAAGACTAAATCAAACCGTTAACCCATACATTCCCATTCCCCGAAAATTCACTATCCGTTCACCAAACTATTGCACACTGCAAAACATTACAGCAGTCGCAACGCACAAAACACAATATTCGCACATGAGTACAAGAGCAAGTTCTAAAAAAAAAAAAATCCTGTTGGCACTTCTCATACAAGCCCCAGGCGGGAAGGCATCGACCCTGAAAATAGGTACTCATGTCAAAAGTAATCAAGAAACATCCTGTTGCATGGCTTTGGCACGTCGCTTACAGTTTCCCCAAAGAAGGGTGTTGTTCCTCCAAAGAATGCAAAACATCACCTCGTGGCTTTGGCCTTGACAATAAGCTCTCTTGAACACTAACCAAGAGCACTGTTCCGCCAAAGGATGCACATCACATACCTGAATTCCGAGTTTTCCACAATGGCTATCGATGAGGACCAGCATGCCACACACCTGAGCATCCCATTTCCCCAACATAAGCCCTTGGGGTAGTCACCAATCCCCACTATCCCTTCTCTCCTACCAACTACCAATCTTACCTTTCTTAATCCCATACACTAATAAACATGGTGCGATGACGTCTAGTCAAGTGGCAAGGGACAATGCTTTTATCAAATTGTTTGTGGTGTTTTGCGCTTCTTTGTTGACGCTTCTCGGGTCGATTCCTCCAAGCGTCAACAAAGAGGGGCAAATGAAACACCATAAAAAAAATTTCGAGTTTGGCACTTGTTCAACAAGAAGCAGATCCCTGTGACCCTCAGACGACGTCGGCTACATTTGGAGTCACACATGGCAATTTTGAGGACTGAAACACTTGGTTTTTACCAAGTGTTGTGCCAGCGTCTACGCCCAGCATATACACCCAACGCCCAGCATACACGCCTCACATGTACGCTCAGCCGGTGCAACAGGAGCAAGAATTGAAGTAAGTCGGCGGCCAACATCCATCAGCGTATACGCCCCAGCGTATATGCCAACATCCATCAGCGTATACGCCCCAGCGTATACGCCAGCATCCATTAGCATATATGCCCCAGCGTATACGCCCCAGCGTATACGCCCAACGTCCACGCAAGTTCACACGCCTAGCAAGTCCGGCGTATACGCCCAGCGTATACGCCGACCTGATGTAGCGTATACGCCCAACGTATACCATGTTTCTAAATTGTACGTCCCCGGTCGACACGCCACGTGTCTCCCAACCCGATTTTCCTGGTAAAACCCCACCTATAAAAGGCCTAGTTTTCCACATTTTTAAGGTCGGAAAAAATTTACCAGAGCAGACCCCAGAGCAATTACGCTGTACACCAGAGCCTAAAACCCTCTACACTGGAACCCTTGTACGCTGAGCACCATCTCTACGCTCCACCTACCGTGCGAACCAGCCGCCTCCCTGCACTCACCAGGGCTTTAAGTCCGCCTTGTGTACACGCACAACTGCGTTAAGACCGGTACCTCGAAAACTATTTTCTTACAGCTTCATTGTTACAGTTTGCATTCTGTTTACGCTCACTTTGTTTACACTATTTACATTTGTCTACGCTGTTCAAACTTGTTTACGCTGTTTACGCTCGTATACGCTTACGCTGCACTTACACTGTTTACGCTGTCTACGCTCTGGTTACGCTATACGCTGTCTACACTGTTTACTTTTTACGCTTTACGCCTTGTTTACGCTTTACGCTGTTCACGCTGTTTACGCTGTACACGCCCTGTTTACACCGTTTACGCTCTACACGCCCTGTTTACACCATTTACGTTGTACACGCCCTGTTTACACCGTTTACACTGTACACGCCCTGCTTACACCATTTACGCTGTACACGCTTTGTTTACGCTTTACGCTGTCTACGCCCGCTACACTATTTAGGTCTAACCCAGCGTATAACACTTCGGTGATGCTCGGGGAAATCCTTGTCTGATCCGCGTGCGGACCACCCAAGGTACCCTACCCTCGTGCATTCCAGTACACCCTCAGGCAAAGGTAGGGTCGTCTGTGCCTGTCCTATGATCCCGCGGTCTCTGTTTTTCCTTCCAGCCGGGGACCGACGATTTCAGGCGGTACACTCCCTACATTTTCACTTGTTTGACCCTCATGTGACCTTTGTTTGCCTCCATTGACCTTTTTTTAATTGACCTTATCTCATTGATGATCTTGGATGGCCTTGATTGCATTAGATTTGCATATGTTTTATGGAATTTTAACATTATTTATTTACTTTTACCCAAGTTCCACTTAATATGATTTTGGTTAACATGCAGAATCAAAGTATGAGTACCTGGGAGAAAATCAATTTACCTTTGTGTCTACATGGACCTCATGGTGATATTAAATAGTGTATCAACCCTAATTGCCTACATCTTGAGCTTGAGAGCCTTGTAGACCACATAGCCTCAATAGAGAAACCTCTAGAATGGCCTGAAAACCTAGTCAAAACCCTTGACTTAGAAGTGGGAGACATAACTAAAGTCCCTCTAGTTGAGGTTCCTATCACAACACATAGTGGTAAAGAAAAAACCCTTAAACTAAGTTTTTCACTAGAGCCTTAATATGCCCAAGACATTACTAAAATCTTACAAAAATAACGTTAAGACATTTTCCTCATTGTATGAAGATAAGCTAGTCCTACACCCACATCTAGTCTAGCACAACATCATACTGGATCCTAGCATTAGACCAGTTAAGGAAAACATGTGCAAGATTAGACTTGATTTGGCCTTGGCAGTTGATAATGAAATCTCAAAGCTCTACCAAGTAGATTTCATTAGGGTTGTTAATTATGAAAAATGGGTGTCCAACATAGTGATGGTCCTTAAGAAAAATGGGAGTATCCATATTTGCATTGATTTCCAAGACCTAAATAAAGCAACCATCAAGGATGACTTTCCTTTGCCTAGTATTGATCAACTTATCAATACTACAACTATACATGCCTTGTTCATTATGGATGGCTTCTTAAGATATAAACAAACTAGGATCAACCCAAAGCACCACCTTAACATAACCTTAATGAACCCATGGGGTACTTTTTGTTATACCATGATGCCCTTTGGCCTTAAGAATGTTGAACCAACATACCAGAGATCCATGACCTATATCTTAGTGATTATATGTTAGGTTTGCTTAATGATTATGTTAAAAACATAGTTGTGAAGTCTAAGATAACCAATGACCGTGCCAATGACCTAGATCTTGTGGTTAAACAATGCCTCAAATAAAAGCTTAGGCTCAATCATAAGAAGTGTGTCCTTAGTGTTAAGATTGGTAAGATGCTTGGCTTTGTAGTCTTTGAAGTAGGTATACACATAGATCTTAATATGGTTAAGGCCATATCCAAATTGGTAGCACCTACCAACATTAAGGATCTTTGGGGATTACAAGGTATAATATAGTTTACTCATAGGTTCATCGCTAGGCTTACAAATAAGTTATAGCCTATGCAACACTTGCTTAAAAAAGGAGTTCACTCTAAGTGGATGGCTCAATGCCAAGACGCCTTTGAAAACCTTAAGTAAGAGTTAACATATCTACCAATATTCTATTCTTTTCAAGATGGTAAACCATTCTACATTTATCTCACCATCTTTGATACATCCATTACCTCTCTACTCTATTAGAAACATGATGATGGAGTAGAAATGCTTGTATACTACCTTAGCCATGCATTCGTAGCCCACGAGACCCAATACACTGAAGTGGAGAAGTATTGTCTAGAAATAGTCTTCTCTTTGAATAAATGGAGACACTACCTCTTCAGAAGCCAAGTCAACATAATTTGCAAGGACAACATACTCAGAGCATGATAACCAAAATTTACAAAAGTATCCGCATAACCTGATGGAAAGTCATAACTATACAATTTGACCTTCACTACATCTCTCAATCCTCAAAAAAAGATCAAGCTATAGCTGTTCAACTCATAGCTTCACCTATTGATGACCGAGCAACCATAGAACCTGAGTTTCTTGATGAATACATTAACATAGGTAGCTAAGTGCCCAAGGGTTATGAGGTATTCATGAACTTTGATGAAGCTTCAATTGCCCATGGGGCTAGTGCTGTTTCCATCATAACATTTCCATTTGGTGAAATCCAACCCTTTCCCTATTGTTTTGGATTCCCATGTATCAACAACATAGCAAAATATGAGGATTTGATTAGAGGATTAATGGTAGCTTATGACCTAGGAATTAGACACCTAACATCAAAGGTGATTCACAACTTGTGGTTAACCAAGTAACTGAAGTTTCTACATGAAAGCTAAGCATTTACAACCTTACTGTGATCTAGGAAAGCATTTATTACAACAATTCATAGAAGTTTATATCCAACACATACCTCAAAATGAAAACACCATAGCTAATGCAATTACAACATTAGCCCTTAGTATGATACTAGATGTGTTTAGCAAGTTGTCCATCTTAATTGTGGACTACGCTACTCCCATCACGTGGAACACTAAGGATACCTTTGTGACTATCATTCATACTACCCCTCCCAATGAGTGGTATGATAATATCAAAATTTACCGTATGCATGATGAATCCTCACAAGGCCTGACTACTTCTCAGAAGGATGCTATGCACAAGGGATTGAAGTAATATGTCATTATAAGTGATAACACATTATGTTGACAATCCTATGATGGAATACTCCTAAAGTTCTTAGGTAAAATTGAAGCCATAATAGTCCTAGAGGGGGTTCACGAGGGTGTTTGTGGAGGACATATAGCACCTAGAGCCATGGTTGCTAAGATTAGATGGTTAGGCTACTACTGGCCCCATATGAAAAATCATTACCTACAAAAGGTTAAGTGGTGTGACACATGCCAATGATATAGCACCCTGATACATGTATCACCAACTGAGTTACACACAACCCAGATAACATGGCTATTTCAATGATGGGGGTTGGATATGATTGGACCTATAACACCTAAGTCTACTATAGGGGTTAGCTTCAACATCACCGCAACTGAATACTTTACCAAGTAGGTTAAGGCTATTCCCCTGAGGAAGATCACATCTGAACAAGTTTGCAAATTTATCCTAGACAACATTGTAGCTCATTTTGGCATACCCATAAGCATAGTCACAAACAATGGACCTTAATTCAGCAACCAAGAAACCAAATATTTTTTTCACAACATAGGCATTAAGCATTCTTTGTTATCACCTTACTACCCTCAAGCCAATGGACAAGAAAAATTAAGAAATAACGCCATCATCAACTTACTTAAGAAGATGCTCAACAATATCAAGTAGAAGTAGCATGAGTGGCTTGTCTATGCATTATGGGCATATAGAACAATCCATTGCATGGAAACTAGCATGACCCCTTATAGCCTTGTTTATGGTTTTGAAGTTGTTTTACCTATTGAATTTCTAGTGCCATTGCTTTGAGTAGTCTTGATTGACTTCATCAATGATGAGCAGAGCAAGGAGTTGTAGACAACAACACTCGATTTGATGGAGGACATTAAATACTATCAAGAGAGGAAGAAAAGACATCACCATAACCTAACCATGTGCATGATCGAAGAGGGGGACCTAGTCCTCAAGGCCATCTATTAGCATGTGAACAAATTCTCAGCCAATTGGGAAGGGCCCTTTCTTGTCACAAGAGCCTACGGGAATGAAGCATGAATGGGAATGAGTTGGAAATTCCTATTAATCATTCCTATTTGAAGCCATACTACATGTAGTTGATAGATCATCAACAAAAGAGGCTTCTTTCAATGGTCCACTATGATCTTAAATTGGCAACATGACCTACAAGGTCCTTAAACTAGTACCATGGCCCACCACAACCTTAAACTAGAAACATTGGTAACTTGGATAGCCTAATTCTCATGTGGCCTATACGTATTGTAGCATTGTAATATGTAGTGGTGTTTTGTATTCTTTGTTAGTGCCTCTTGGGTCAATCCTCCAAGCATCAACAAAGAGGGACCATTGAAACACCATAAAATTTTGCATATTATAATTAATCTTTATCATGTAGCTTTCATCCCATCAAAAATGAGGCAAAATTTCATTGTAAATCTGAAAATTATAATCCAAAATGAGATATTTCACATACTTTATACTTTTGGGGTTGAAAAATACCTCATGAGTGGTCAAAGCTTCATTCCCTAGGTGAAAAAGTCACCTAGTGTCTATATTTGGGCTTGGGGGTGTCAAAAATGCCTTTTAGAATATGAAAAAAATGTAATTTGATGAATTTTATGAGGGGTATACATTTTTATATAATAGAAACACATGCAAGGGGTAGATCTCACCTACCCCCAACATGGAAGGGTTGAAGGTTTTTGAGACTTTCCCCCCTTTAACGTGAAGACTAAATGCACAATTTGAAAACTTTTTCCTAGCTTGGAAACTTTCCCCCCTCAGCCTAGAAAGTTTTTCCCCTAATGTGAAAGTTTTTCACTAGCTTGGAAATTTCCCCTCCCCCTCCCCTAGAATGGGAAGTTTCCTCCTAGCTTAGAAACTTTTCTCCTAACCTAGAAAGTTTTTCCCCTAGCATGGAGAATTCAATCCCCTAGCATGGAAGCCATAAGAAGAAAAATTCATTAATCCATGTGTGACGTCCAAAAATGTCAATGGCTAGAACACCGAGAGGTCACCTGGCATACAGCCTAACCCCAAATCTGTGTAACAGCCATGCTGGAGAAAATGGAAATGGGGTTCCCTGAACGGTTTGGTTGATCAGTCAGGGAATTACGTGGTGTTAAAATGACTATGTGTGAGAAGAGTTTATATTATGTTACACATGGGCATCAAGTCCAGCTAAGCTAGAGTGTAGCAGGGTGTCTCGGCCTAAGAATAGTGATGTGAACATGCAAATATGTATGAAAAAGTGAGAAATACAAGTATTATGCTAAATGCCAAAAAGAAATGCTTAAGAAATTGAATAGAGTTTGAAAACAACAGTGCACCACCCCAAAAGAGGGAGCATAGCTAATTCTCAAAGGTATACACAGTGTACAATAGGTGCAGTAGGAGCACAATCACAACCTCGATGGTGTCAGGCTATGAAGTATGGTGCTCACTGTGTTGACTTGTGCCTATCGGGTTGGTAGCCATAGTGTACCATGCGATCTTCTATAGGGCTATAATGGGGCTACAGTTTACCATGTAGTGTAGCTATGCCTTTATTTTGATGTGGTGTGCTTTGGGTCTCATTCGCCAATGGAGCTAAGTGCGAAAATGCTAAAGTGCTAAATGCCACATGGAAGTGCCAACTGCCTTATTGGTGAAAAATGGAAGCCAACCCCTCTCTTCCTCTTTTTTCCCCTTTTTGAAACATTAGGGTGCAGGGGTACTTATAGGGCTAGGGTTAGCCCAGAATGTGGATCAGGTGCCACATGGCAGTGTGGTGGATGGGACCACGGGATGCTATCTGCTATGCTTGTCCCATGTTACATGTAAGACATAGGATACCATCTGCTATGCTTGTCCCATGTTACACATAGGACACTACACATTGGCTACTATGCTTGTCCCATGTTATGCTTAGGACATGGGATGTTGGCTGCTACGCTTATCTCGTGTTATATGTAGGACATGGGACACTGTCTACTAGGCTTGTCCTATGTTATGTGTAGGAAATGGGATGTTGTCTACTACGCTTGTCCCATGTTATGTGCAGGACATGGGATGTTGGCTGCTACACTTGTCTTGTGTTACGCGTAGGACATAGGACACCTTCTACTATACTTGTCTCATGTTACACGTAGGACATGGGACGTTGGCTGGTATGCTTATCCTATGTTACACATAGGAAATGGGATGTTGGCTAGGTATGTTACACTATGCTATGCTACACAGCTTAACAGATGCTACGCTGCGCTATGCTAGGGTGCTATGCTGCACTATGCTACACACTATGATAGGGTGCTATGCTGCGCTATGCTACACAGCATGACATGATACTACGTTGTGCTACACTGCACAGTGTGACAGGATGCTACATTGCACTACGTTACATAGTGTGACATGGCGCTACATTGTGCTACGCTACACAGTGTGACAGGATGTTACGCTGCATAGCATGACAGGGTGCTACGCTATGCAGTGTGACATGGTGCTACACTACACTATGCTACACAGTGTGATAAGGTACTATGCTACACAGCATGACAGGGTGCTACACTACGCTACGCTATGCAGCATGACATGTAATTCTATAGAAAGTGCCATCATTCTAACACTAAGAAAAATTTTGCAAATCTGGCAGTTGAAGCTAACTACACTCAACACTTGGAAAAATATGGGCAAAGTACCACTGTTTTGACACTTAGCCAAATTTGTAGTCAAGATGCCAAGACTCAAAATTTTGAGGTGTTTCAATGGCCCCTCTTTGTTGACATCTGGAGGAGTGACCAGAGAGATATCGACAAATAATTACAAAACACTATAGCAGACATGCCACCAACATCACTTTTTAGTACAAGATCAAATGTCATTTTATCATGCTCAAGAGTGCTATGAGAATAAGGTTATGTTGAGGGAGAAGGGGTATAGGCAATGGTAGGGATATGAAATTTAAATGGTGGAAAGGAAATGCAAATAGTGGATCATGATGTAAAATGAAAATTTAGCACAGCTAATAGTGACCATGGCATGAAGTCGCTTGCCCCCAAAATATTGACCTCTAATTAGAATGCTTATGAGAGAGTCAAAGTCAATCTAAGGTTGGGCCAGTTGTAAAGCTACAGACTTGTCAATTTTCTTTNCCCCCCCCCCCCCCTCACTTCCCCTTTTTTTCTTTTCTACGAGGTGAACCTCTGTTGGGTTTGGCTTACTACTAAATACTAGCTATAAGGGGTGGGCCATCAAGTAGATGGGCTTTTCTTTGATGAAACCACATTGCATTTGTAGGATAGATGTTTCCTCCCAAGGATGAGTTGTGTTACATCCATTTAGGGCTTTGACCAACCCACAAAGGCTCCCCATGGGATGAGTTGCATTATGTCCATCATGAGTTCAGTGGTTGATGTGAAGAGAATGTCATGTGCATCACAATGCATATGCTAGAGGGATGTGAAATCATGAGTATGTGGGGGATGAGAGGATATTGGGATGAAGGAGTGGATATGCATAGGCTATAATAGGGATGAGGGGGAATGTGCACTCTTGAGTGGATTAACTAGTCCAATCATGCACATCACAGAAATGTGGTGACTTGCTGCTACAATGAGATGCATCTCTGTATGACCACCTTCAAGGCTTTGTCCTGCAAACATAACTCTAAGAAGACAAGAAAACCACACAGTGTGAAATGCAAATGCAAATGCCAAATGTGAAGATGCTAAAGTGCTAGATGCAAAAATGCTATAAATGTGTCAAATGCTATGCCAGTTGCAAGTGCTCAGGAACCTAGTGAAAATGCTAGGATGATGATGTTGCAAGTCCTCTAAAGGCTGCACTAATGGCAAGTGCTTTAAAAGGTCAAGAGAATGGTGGGAGGTGATGATGATGTGAGTGCCACCAAGGCCGCATTGATGGAAAGTGCTCCAAAAGATCAACAACATGCTAGTTTAAAGTCTTGGCAGACTATGAACATAGTTTAAGGTCCTAGAAGACCATGATGTGCTAGTTTATAGTCCTAGTAGACTATTGGATGCTAGTTTAATTTTGTAGCAGATAATGGATGTTGTGCTAGTTTAGTGTCATGACCCAAGGATGAGATATGCTAGTTTATAGTCATAGTAGACTATCTATGCCAGTTTATAGTCATAGCAGACTAGTGCTTACCTTGCTTATGTGAGTTGTGATGTTGCATGCGTAGTCATGCTGTGTGCCTATGAGATCCTGCAAATATCAACTAGAAAAACAACATCAAGTGGCAACTATTGTAAATAGAGTTGAAATGCACAAATGAAAGGAAAGTAGTGCAAAAATCGATAGTTTTAGGCCATCCTAGGTTGTAGGCTAGTTTAAGGCCTTTTCAAGCCATGTATTTTTGTTGTTTTATTTTTTATATATTTATTTTTAAATTTATTTTTGATGTTTTTAAATGCAACATGTAAGCTAAGTTGATGAATGTATAAATAAAGTAGAAATGTGTAAACAAAGCAAAATGCATGATCTAAGTGAGTAGGTAGAATGTAAATGCATAGACTAGTGTAATGTAAATGAAAGTCAAAAAATGCATGGCAAGTGAAGGTAAATGGTAGGCAGGCACCTAGCACATTTTTTGCCAAGTGAAATTCTTGGTCATGTAGTTGCTTCCTAACTGGGTGTGGATTAGGGAGCATGCAAGGCTTAGGATCCTCTGGGAAGCTATTGATTTCAACCACGCATTCAGGTGTGTTACCCTTAGGTGCTGCATTGGTTTTCATAGGTGTACCACCAAGAAACTCTTCTTCCAAAACTTGCGCCATGTCTATGTCGTCAATAGTCAAAGAGGAAGCGTTATCACCATGGTTGATAACTTGACCACCTTCATATGGAAGGTAGATTTGTTAGTGGATGGGAGAGGAGATGGCCCTTAGTTGGGCTAGCCAAGGCTTGCCTAGAATCATGTTGAAACATGGCATCTCCTCTATGATAGTAAAATATTCACAAGTGGGGAATTTCTCTCCTGCCATGAAGGCTAAGTTGATTGTACCCTTGACTGTGACACATGATCCATTGAAGGATTTTAGACATGTGATTTTGGTTTGCCTAATTTCATCTGCCAGGCCTAGCATGCTGGTGATGGAGTACAAAACTACATTCATTGCTGTAGCATCATTGACATGCACTTTATGGATGGTGCACTACCCAACATGTATGCTAATGGATAGTGGAGCTATGGTGACCTCCCCTCATTTAGGGTTGACTTTGACTACATTGTTGCAAAATACTAGGGATGTTCAACTCAATTCTTGTGGTGTAGTGGGAAACATTGTTGCACGGATGGATGCCTTATTTGCAAGGATGTCCTACGTAATAGGAATGGAGGCCAAGATCTAGGCCAATGCTTGGCAGTGAGTAGATGAGGTCATGACCAGGGCATACAAGCTCAATGTTGTGTTCTCTTTCTTGAGTGTTTGTTTCACCTAGGTTAGTGTAGCTATGAAGTCCTTCTCATTAGCTATTATGTTGGGCTTGATTTCCTCCATGTGGCTTGAGAGACAGATCTCTCAGGGAGGGGACTTGGGCTTGGTTTTCTTGGCCTACTTGGGGGTAGGGGCCCCAATGTTTGGTTGTTTCTTATTGATTATAGCCTTTTCTTTAGCCATGGGGGTTGCAAGGCACTCACTCATCCTCTTGCGTTGCCAGTTGGTAGGCCTACCTAGGTCGCTAGTGGGGTCAACCCTTGAAGGAGGAGGGATCAAGATGTTTCCCACTATTGGGCTTCGGGTATGTGAGGGGCCATCATGTTGTGGTGCCCTTATGATAAAGGGTGGCTTAGGAGTTGTTTTAGGAGTTGTTGTGTGACCAACTCATTGTGGCACCTTGATAATGAAAGGTTGCTTAGTGGTTGTTGTTTCTATGTCATGCCAGTTTAACGTCTTAGCAGATGATTGGTTTGGGACCTTGACCACAAAGGATGTTGTGCATGCGAAAGGTGGCACTTTGATAACAAAGGGAGGCCTCTTGTTTGTGGAGGCCAAGGGGATCCTTGCCTTGCTGGGAGGCACATGGATCACAAAAGGCTATTGCACAGGTTTATACTTGCCACCTATGCTAATGGAATTTATCACATAGGAGGCATTGTCTATGCTAGATTGATTCACCATGTCAAGTACTAGTTGGTCCCATTCTATCATTCTTTGTAGGTCATCCTGCAAAGCATGATAGTTGTCTGTGCTATGACCAAAAAATTGGTGGTAATGATAGTATTGGTCTAGCTTGAAGTGTCATGGAACTGGGGGCTCATTTGGTACTGCTAAAGTAGGGTTCCTTAGTAGTTCGCAATACCTCTGATGTTTTTGATAAGAAATCTCTAATACATATTTGTATTGGATTTTCCTAGATTTTAGGAGTTGCTCTAGTAGTTCAGAGGGTTCCATTGGTAGTGGTGTATACTTTGAGAGATCCTTACACTAAAAGTTGGGCCTTGGGGTGGCCCCTACCGATGTAGGCGAGTTGACACTAGAGTTGGTGATTTTGTCAACGAGGATGTTGGGCTACTTAGCTATTGGGCCCAAGTTGGTTACTTTTGTGCTCATAGCCATTGTCGCCACTATTGTGTTCTACTTGTGAGCTTGTTGGTTTCTCTAGGCCATGTAGGCTGGATCATTGCTAGCTTGTGCTGCTTCCTCTATGCCTTTTGTTTGGGTAAAGGCTTGGCTAAGAGACTTCGAGGCTAGATAATATAGTTTGGACTTAATGAAGTCATTTACTACGCCTTTGAAGATGGCTACTAGATGTGTCTCAGCTAAGGGTTCATGAATTTCACTCAATGCAGCATTCCAATGTTGGAGGAATTTTGGCATGGGATCTAGAGATCCCTACTTAACTTGCATCAGCTAGTTGACGATTGCTTTAGGCTTTAGGTGTTACTTGAATCATGTCACAAACTTGCTTATGAGATCCTCCAAAGAGGAGATTGAGGCCTTGGGTAGCACATGATATCATTCTAAGGCCTTGTCCGTAAGTGACATGGGAAACATGCTCATGATGGCATGTGCCCAAGCTTGAAAGAGTAGGAACTCATATCAAAATGTGACGAAGTGTGCATTATGATCCCCTTCACCATTGTACTTGGTGAATTGAGGTAACTAGACCCTAGTTGGGAGAGTTAGAGGTGGTATCGTAGGACTTATGGGGTTGTCTCGGTAGAAGTCCGCCATCTTGATGGTGTTGGAGGAGGTAGCCTTAAGTCAGTTGATCTCCTCTGTCAAGCTTTGGATCAACTAGAATGCCTAATCCAAAATTGGGGATGTGCCAGCTAGTTGCATTGGTTGGCTTGTGTTGGTTGCATAGCATAGGGTTAAATTGTTGGTTGTGGAGTTTGCCATTTTAATGTCGTAGTGGATGGTTGTTGCTAGTTTAATTTTGTAGTGGATGGGCATTGCCAGTTTAACATCATAGCAGATGGTTGTTGCTATATTAACATCATAGCATATGAGTTTAGTTGATGTGTTAGCTGAGCGATGGGTGCAGTGATCGAAGTAGGCCACACATGAGTGGGTTGGATGGACATCACAGATGCCAACAAGATAGGTGGGATGTAGGATACTTGAGTTTTCTGGGGCTGGGAGGTGGACCCTACATGAGCATAGTGTTTGGAAAATGCATTAGCTTCATGCAAGGAAGGCTGAATTGGCATGGTCACCATCTCAGAGAAGATGGGTGGACTAAATTGAGGAGGGGTTGTACTAGGGAGTGGTCATTAGAAGATGGTGTAGAGGGGGCTCTTATGCTTAAATTGGGCCTCGAACTCATCTTCTTCCTACTATGAGGCTTCCTCATAGGTTTTCCTTACATCATGCTTGCTTGGATAGATGAGTTGGGATAACAACTAGTGGTAGGACTCTATGAGTGGGATTATGTCAAACAAGGAGGGATTGTACTCCCGTCCATTCTGATGGACTCATTCATAGTCTTGTTTTGCCTCCAAATCAAGATAATCCATTGGTAATCCTACTTGGATTTTGGCAAAAATAAAATTGTATTGTTTATGGCTTAGTGTGACATGCTTTGGTTGGATCCTAGTGTTAAATGTATTAGACACCAATGCGGAAGGCTGATCTAGATTCATGCTCATAGATTGGGTTGTGAAATTTGGTATTTGCAGAAAATGGCTAACTCTAAAAACTAAAAAAAAAAGTAACTAAGTCTACTAGTAGTAGGAAAATGGCTAAGTATAAAAATATAGAAAAATGGCTAAGTGTAAAAATGCAGAAAAAATACTAAGTATAAAAATGTAGAAAAAATGCTAAGGGTGAAAACTATGAAAAATGGCCAACTCTGGTGCTACACTCGCTATGCTAGAGTTTGGTACACTTGCTACACTAGAGCTTGGTACACTTGATATGCTAGAGCTTGCTATACTATAGCTTGTCATGCTCACTATGCTAGAGCTTACTATGCTCGCTACACTAGAGCTTGCTATGCTATAGCTTGTCAAGCTCGCTACACTAGAGCTTGCTATGCTATAGCTTGTTAAGCTCGCTACACTAGAGCTTTCTACACTCACAACGCTAGAGCTTGCTATGCTCTAAGAACTTGTTACACTCTCTAGAACATCCATATTTTTGACTAAATGCTAATAAAAAATGTAGACAGAAATGGTTCAGGCTCTCCTTCTAGCACCAAAAAACTGTGACATCCAAAAATGTTGATGGCTGGAACACCGAGAGGTCACTTGGCATACAACCTAACCCCAAATCTATGCAAGGGTCATGCTAGAGAAAATAGAAACATGGTGCCTTGAACACTCTGGTCGATCAGTCAAGGACTTGCATGGTGTTAAAATGACTATGTGTAAGAAGAGTTTATATTACGTTACACGTAGGCATCAGGTTTGGCTAAGCTAGAGTGTAGCAGGGTGTCTCGGCCTGAGAATAGTAACATGAACATGCAAACATGTATGTAAAAGTGAGAAATACAAGTGTTATGCTAAATGCCAAAGAGAAATGCTTGAGAAATTTAATATAGTTTGAGAACAGTAGTGCACCATCCCAAAAGAGGGAGTGTAGCTAATTCTCAAAGGTATACACAGTGTACAATAGGTGTAGTGGTAGCGCAGTCACAGCCTCGATGGTGTCAGGCTATGAAGTCTGGTGCTCATTGTATTGAATTGTGCCTATCGAGTTGGTAGTCATAGTGTACCATGAAATATACTATAGAGATGCAATGGGGCTACAGTGTATCATGCGGTGTAGTTGTGCCTTTCTTCTGATGTGGTGTGCTCTAAGTCTCATTCGCCCATGGAACTAAGTGCCAAGATGCTAAAGTGTCAAATGCCAAATGGAAGTACCAACTACCTTACTGGTGAAAAATGAAAGCGAACCCATCTCTTCCTCTTTTTCGTTCCCTTTTTGAAACATTAGGATGCAGGGGTACTTAGAAGGCTAGGGTTAGCCCAAAATTTGGATCATGTGCCACATGGCAATGTGGTGGATGGGACTATGAGACATTGTTTGCTACGCTTGTCCCGTGTTACATGCAGGACAAAAAATGCCATCTGCTATTCTTGTCCCATGTTACGCACAGGACATGGGACGTTGGCTACTATGCTTGTCTCATGTTACATGTAGGACATGGAATGTTGGCTTCTATGCTTCTCCCATGTTATGCATAGGACACGGGACGTTGGCAGCTACACTTATCTCGTGTTACATGCAAGACACATAATGCCATCTGCTATGCTTATCCTATGTTACATGCAGGACACGAGATGCTGGCTACTATGCTTGTCCCATGTTACATGCAGGACATGGGATGTTGACTAGGTGTGTTATGCTACACTACACATCTTGACAGGTGCTACATTGCACAGCTTGACAGGTGCTATGCTACACAACTTAACAGGATGCTACACTACGCTACGCTACATAGCGTGACATGGTGCTATGTTGCGCTACATTACACAACATGATAGGATGCTATGCTATGCTATGCTCCATAGTGTGATAGGGTGCTACGCTGTGCTATGCTACACAGCGTGACATGGTGCTACGTTATGCTACACTACATAGCGTAAAAGGATGCTATGCTATGCTATGCTATACAACGTAACAGGGTGCTACGCTACGCTACACTACATAGTGTGATAGGGTGCTATGCTACATAGTGTGAGATGTGAATCTGCAGAAAGTTCCATCATTCTAACACTTAGAAAAATTTTGCAAATCTAGCAGTTGAAGTTGACTACACTCAACACTTGGAAAAATATGGGAAAAGTGCCATAGTTTTGACACTTAGCCAAATTTGTTGTCGAGATGATGATACCAAAAATTTTGTGGTGTTTCATCATGCACTTAAATGTTGACCAACCACTTCAACAAGCATGGTGGAGAGCTCAGCTTGGAAGATTCACCTTCAATGTGAAAGAGGTATCCTAGTTACTATTTTTAGTAAATGGAATGGCCATGGGGGAAGCGCTTACTATGTTGAGTAACCCCCCAAATTTGGGCACCCATTTCACCTAAATTTGGTAGCCAATTTGTAGCAAAATTACATCAAACTTGCAGCCAATTTGCAGCCCCATTCATGACCCAAAAAACATATAAAATCCAAACTCCAACACCATTTACACGTTCATCATTTTTAGACAAAGTGGAGCATTTTTCAACAAGAAAATTCTCACCAAAGTTTAGCCATTTTTCACAATTCCACCCTTGGAGAATTTTAAAGCACTAAAGAGCTCTTGCAAGTTCCCATACTTGCACTTTCTTGAACCCCAGTGTGAAAGAATTATAGCCTTGAGTAACCCAAATTGTAAACCCAAGGTTGCAGTAGTGAAGAAAGGTTTGATAGCATCAAGAGTGGCTTAGCACCTAGATCATGGGGCATGAAACACCACAAAAAATTTTGGCTAACACTTGAAGACAGAAATTAAGCTAAGTCATGTTGGTCCTCAGCATGACCAAGCTTGAAAGCCTCAAAATAGCATCAAACGAAGTCAAAGAAAGCAAGTAAAAGTTCCCTGGGACCCACAAAATACTACGAAGACATCTGGCATCAAACTTGGCGAATCTTAAGCTCAAAATACTTGGTTTTCACTAAGTATGCATCCTGTACGCTGGCCTACACATGCCCAGCGTAAGGCCCAGCGTACAACAAATTTCGGGGCTCAAAAACTCATTAAAACATGCCAGAATCGAGTGTCCAGACCCCCCAGGACCTTCCTCAAGGTTCCCAACAGGTCTCAGGCACTTAAAAATCGAATTTTGGGCTCCGAATGATGGTCTCCCATTCCTATACGCCCGGCGTATACGCCCGACGTGCAGCCAGCGTAGAGAGACTTTTGGGCTCCAAAAATGCATCGAAACATGCCAGAATCGAGCGTCTAGACCCCCTAGGACCTTCCCCAAGGTTCCCAGCAGGTGTCAGGCACTTGAAAATCAAAGTTTTGGCTCCGAATGATGGTCTTCCCTTCCTATATGCCCGGCGTACACGCCCGGCGTGCAGCCAGCGTAGACAGACTTTCAGGCCCCAAAAATGCATCAAAACGTGCCAGAATCGAGCGTCTGGACCCCCCAGGACCTTCCCCAAGTTTCCTGGCAGGTCTCAGGCACTTGAAAATCGAATTTTGGGCTCTGAATGATGGTCTTCCATTCCTATACGCCCGGCGTACACGCCCGGCGTACACGCCCGGCGTGCAGCCAGCGTAGACAGACTTTCAGGCCCCAAAAATGCATCAAAACGTGCCAGAATCGAGCGTCTGGACCCCCCAGGACCTTCCCCAGGGTTTCCAGTAGCTCTTGGGCACCCAAAAATCAATTTTTGACCTTAAAATGAAGCATTTTCATGTGTATACGCTGTGCACATTTTTGGCTTACGCTGGCATGCTATACGCTTACGCTGGCATCCTCTACGCTCAGCATCCATCAGCGTAGACGCCCAGCGTAGACGCCCGGCGTACACGCCCGGCGTACATGCCCAGCGTACACGCCCAGCGTATACGCCCACGTGTCTCCCAGTCCGATTTTCCCGGTAACCCTACCCCTATAAATAGCCGATTTTTCTGCGTCTCCGGGGTCAGCAAAAATTGATCAGAACAAACTCAAAAACAATTACGCTGCAAAACCAGAACTTGAAACCCTCATACGTTGGAAGTCCTATACGTTGAGCATAGTCTCTACGCTCTGCCTACAGTGTCCCAGCCGAGTCATTCCTGCACACACCGGGGCCCTTCGTCCACCTTGTGTCAAAGCCACAACTGCGTTTGGACCGGTGCACTTTGTAATCAATTCTTAATATAAAACAGTTTACATTTTGCTCAGATTTATTGCAGTTTTCTTCGTTTTTCAGTTTACGTTTACAGGCTCATTTACATTATCGTGCTTGTTTACGGTTTACATTTAACGTGCATCGTTTACGTATAACCCAACGTGTTGTAGCAGCAAACGTTGGGGAAGTCCTTGTTTGATCCGCGTGTGGACCATTCAAGGCACTCTACCTTCGTCCATTCCAGCTTGCCCTCAATCTGAGGCAGGGTCGACTGTACTTGTTCGTATATCTTTCGGTGCTCGTAACGTTCCAGCCTTGCACCGACGATTTCGGTCGGCACAGTTTTTGGCGCTAGAAGGAGGGCCTCTGCCTTAAACTAGTTGTGCTTCAAACCTCCCAGCATCTACGCTGTATTAGTTTAAACCCTTTCGTGCAAACTTTCCAGCGTCTACGCTGCTCTGTTCAAAATTCACCATCTGCAAATTCCTAGCGTCTACGCTTGCTACAGTGTCCGAGCGTATACGCTCACACGCCGGACACTTAGAAAAATTTTCAGTGTTCACACGCCGGACACTTAGAAAAATTTTCAGTGTTCACACGCCGGACACTTAGAAAAATTTT
>MNCI01003597.1:88826-110941 GCA_015680685.1 Gnetum montanum | reverse complement strand
ATTAAGTAATAGTAATTAACATTAATTAATCTATTCTAAATGCTGCAAGGTTTATCACAAAGTTCATCTTTATTGTCGTACACAAGGTGTGCTCAGGTACACAATGCTCGAATAAAGATCTGTTCACTTTATGACTCCTATTGTGGGCACGCAGAAATAATTCTAACTCTGAGAGGGAGAAAAGGCAAGAGTTTGGGTAAGGGACTAAGACTAAATATTACAAACCAAGTGCAACCGCCTCTTATTTATATGCAATGAGTTAGGCCGCGATATCGTGCACGTGATATCGCATGGAAGGCCATGATATTGTAGGCACAATATCATGGGTGCGATATCACGGCTCATCATACCCTCATGACTAAATGAAAACTCATCCTCAAGTTCCTTACAAAATATTGGAAAGGTATGGGATTATTGATTGAATGAGAATTGATAGTGACAAGGACTAATAGACTCAAAGTGCCTGGTGAACGGATTGATAAACATATTACAACATTGGTGTTCACACCCTTTGTGGTAAACACTATACATGGATGACATCCAAACCTTCACTTGACATCTTGAAGAGAAAGAGGGAGAAAAGAAAATGAGGCGTGTTGCTGCCAATGCTAAGATTGCGCCCTCCATTGTTTATCCATAGCCACACAACCAGACTTGTTCCCAGCGTAAACATTCCAATTCCATTCCATCCCGAGTGCTTCCTCCTATTCCAGTCCATAATTCATGTAATCGCCATCTACACACACAACACAGTCACAAATGAGTAAGGATAAGTAAGCCATAATACAATTGATATCTTGCCTCGATATAAAGCGCATTGGCTAGGTTGTGGTTATGGTAGAAACTAGGTTAGAGGTTTATTACTGTTAACTACCCAAGGTGTAGGGGTTAGGAAAGTAGTAGAATGGAGAAATTGAAAAATTTGTGCCAAGACCCCCATGACTAAGAGCGAACCTCTAGTAGCAATAAGATGGAAAAATATAAGGAACAAGAACGATGGGAAAAATAACAATGGCAACGCCAATAAAGTGCATATCAAAGATGGGGATGAAACGAGAAATGGTTGATTGAAAATAATGTTTAAGGAAAAGAACTTAACAATTGCACCAAAAAGGAATGCCAGTGGGTACTCCCCAAAGTAGGATCATGCCCTTTATGCCCTCACAAATCCACAAACCAAAAAGTTTGTAGGCTCTAGAAATGTCATTTGGAAGCAAGAGTTAAAAACTTACCCACAAGAATTTACCAAAGAAAAATAATGCATCAACCAAGATATGGACTAATCATAAAACTGACAATGAGGTGGAAAATGGAAAGAAAGATGGAGAGTAGAAATGGAAAGGAATCCCAAGAGCAAAGTTGTGTAAAGTTCCTTGTGTATTTTATGGTTAAGGTGACTAAGTAGAACTCATTCCAAATCCAGACTCAAACCAACCACACTCAATGACCTCACATCAATAAACTTGGCCATTTCATCCTCTTGAAGCAACAAGAATGCCTCCACAAAGAGTCACCACCATCCCAAGGAGAGCGAGATGAAGAAACAGGAAGCGAGAAAGGGCCTTAGTTAGAGAGAACCTTTAGGCATGGGTAACATGTCTTTCCAGTGCCATAACTAGTGCTTGTAGCCCATATTACTTTATTATGTCTAAGGGGTATGCTTTGAATTCCTACTTATTTTCTTTTTTTTTTACATAAGAACCACATCATACAAAGACTTATTTTTATTCACTCAGCTTCCTGATATTTGATCGATGGCATAATGGTGGAAAACCCAAGAAAAAGCATCCAAGAAGCCACGAGAATGGCTAGCACAAATGCATCAAATCCCCTTGAAGTCACACCCTTTTCAATCATTAAGTCCTTCCTTTAGTTTGAAAAAAGGAACTGTACAGTTCCAAGCCAAGGGAAACTACAGAGGTAAATGGATGAATGGATGATGTGGACTCATAATTCAGAGATAAAAACCAAACATTAGCAATCAATAGTATATAATTCAATCCATCATTAGGAGCACTTATTGTATGATGAATGAAAGTAAATCAACCAAACAAAGAAATAGTAAAAATGTGAATGATGGTGTCAAACAAAAATAAGAAAGATTGAAAAATGTGCAAAACAAAAATATAAAAAGATCTGAGGGCCTAGAATGGTTGACATAGGTGGCCATCTCCCCCATGACCGAGTTGGAAGGAGGAGATCTAAAATAACAAGCAAGGTTGTCCACCAACAGAGGTAGTATGAGTACTAGCTATTCTAAGCTAATGGAATAGTTTGGTTTGTTGGACATTGACCAATAGTTTCTTATCCAGACTCTTAGGTTTGTATATTATCATGGCTTCTAAAGAAAAAGTTGCATGAATGACATAAGGTCCTTCCCACAGCATTTGAAATTTGGTACGTTGTGGCACATGTGTGGGATTCTAGTAGGAAACCTTATCTCTTGGTTGATATTTAACTTTCCTAAGTCTTAGGTCATGACATTGTTTATTGCAAGCCTTCTGCAATTCATTAGATGACAGGGCAGCCAATCGGTTCTCATCTAGCAAGTTAAGTATCATCAACCATTGTTTTTGTGCTAGATCAAGGTCAAGGTTAAGGTCACATGCCATGGATAGTGTATGGAGCTCAATTTGAATGGGAAGCATTGGTAATTTACCATACACTAACTCATAGGGAGAGTAGCATATAGAAAGTTTCCATGTGGAGCGGTATGCCCAAAGAGTATCATTCAGTTTAGTGCTCTAGTCTTGCCTAAACTTGTGAGTCGTTCTTGTCAATATCTTCGTAATCTCCCTGTTGGTGACTTTGGCCTGACCGTTTGCTTGGGGGTGATATGGTGTAGTCAGTTTCTACTCAACCCCTAAGTGTTGCATTAATTTGCAAAAAGTTGCACCTGTGAAGTATGTACCATTGTCTAAAATAAGTGCACGAGGCACACCAAACCTGTTTATGATTTGTGGTTGAACAAATTATGCAGCTGTAGATGATGTACAATCCTTAACAGCAACTACTTCTGCCCATTTTGTAAGGTAATCAACGGCAACAATAATATAATCTTTGCCATTGGACATTGGTAATTTCCAAAATTTCGAAGGGTTCTAAAGGTTGAATTCATTGTTACAGACCCTCCATTCTAGCAGTCATCCCCCCATCACGTTGACAATGCTAACAATATTGGATGAAATGATGGACGTCCTGAAATAATGTAGGGCAATAATATCCTACAAGCAAGATCTTAATGGTTGTTTGTCTCCTAGTGTAATGACCCCCACAAGGACCCTCATGAACATCTTGGAGAACTCACAGTTGATCTACATCAAGAACACACCATCGAACCAAGACATCTAGACATACTTTGTAAACTTGCCCATTAATTTCCATAAAATACTTGGCTTGATGAAGAAAATGTTGTTTCTTTTTAGCATCAAACCCTTGTGGTGTTTGTTGTGTAAGGAGATAGGTGAGAATGCTACTATACCAATTTGTCTCCATGGTTAATTGATTATTCACTACACCTGCAAAGAGGAGTTCATCTGGGAAATAATCAAAAATTGGATACTCATTGTCTTTATTGTCCCATTGCAATCGAGATAAATGATCAACAACTACGTTCTCAGTGCCTTTATGATCAATCATCGTAAGATCAAACTCTTGTAAGATTACAAGCCATTGTATGATGTGAGGGCTTACCGTTGGCTTATTCATTAGGAACTTTATTGCACTATGATCCATATGTATGAATACCTTATAGCCCAAGACATAGTGCCTAAATTTTTCTAGTGCAAACACTACAGCCATTAATTCTTTCTCTGTTGTAGAGTAATTAAGTTGTGCACCAGTGATACTTCTACTTGCACAGTGGATGTAATAAGGATATTTTTGATCATCTAACTATGTAAGTACAGCTCCTAAAGCATAGTTTGATGCATCAGTCATTATGTGGAATGGTTTGGACTAGTCAGGAGCTTGTAGAATGAGTGTTTCTACAAGCTTCATTTTTAAAGTTTGGAAAGCTAGTTTGCATTCCCTGGTCCATTCGAAAGGTACGTCCTTTTTCATTAATTCAACCAATGGTTTTGCAACCTTTGAAAAGTTCTCAATAAATCTTCTGTAGTAGCCAGTGTATCCAAAGAATGACCAGATATCTTTTACAGTTTCTGGTTGATGGGTAATTCCTTGGATAACTTTGATCTTTTCGGGGTCTACCTCTATCCCTGTTTGTGAGATCTTATGCCCTAGTATGACATCTTCTTGGACCATTAAATGGATTTTCTACCAGTTGAGCCTTAAATTAGTTTCTACACATCATTTTAATACTTGCACTAACCGGTCCAAGGCTTGATCAAAGTTTACTCCGTAGGTGGAGAAGTCGTCCATGAAGACCTCCACACCATTTCCTATCTACTACTGGAATATGCTTAGAACTAATCATTGAAATGTTGCAGGGAAATTGCATAAGCCAAACGGTATCTATTTGTATGCAAATGTTCCCCAAGGATTGGTGAATGTAGTCTTGGCTTGGTCTTCTGGGGCTATTTGTATTTGATTGTACCCACTGTACCCATCTAGAAAACTATAGTAGCGATGCCCTGCAATGGTGTCTAAGACTTGGTCTATGAATGGCAACAGAAAGTTGTCTTTGAATATTGCCATATTTAGTAGCCTAAAATCTATGCACACCCTCCATTTGCCTCCATTCTTGGGTACTATAACTAAGGGGCTAATCCATTCGCTATCAGCAATGGGGTATATGAACCCAACTTTTAGAAGCTGTTCAATTTCTTCCTTAACTACTACTTACTTAAGCTTTTGTTTCAATTGCCTCTATGGTTGTCTTCAAGGCTTCATGGAGGGATCAATATAAATTCTATGTTGGCATATCCTAGGATCTATTCTAGTTAATTTGCGATATGACCAAGCGAAGGCTTTCGACCATTTGTTTATCACTTTCAGCAGTCTTTCTTTCTGTTGAGGACCAAGCTTCATGTTAATAATTACTAGTTTTCCATTTTTAAGAAATGTGTATTCCATACCAGTGGGCAATGATTTTAGCTCAAGGGGCTCTTGCTTAAACTTATCAGGGATTTCCAACTTCCCCCAGTTGATATTTTCAAGGTCAAGACTTGGAAGTTGGCAATAGACTTGCTCTAATGTGTCTATGCTATCAATGTAAGCACAAGTCAAACCCTCAATTCGTTCCATGCATATAGTTGAACTACTCTCTTGATCAGCTATAAGCCATTGGGTGTCTTCTTGTCTTGTGGCTGCTGCATACAAGCATCTTTGTATATTAGTTACTTGTGTATACTGATTGCATACAGGCAATGTTAAACCTTGTACAAACCATGACTTCTGCACGTAATTCCACCTTGTGTCACTGTATGCCATGCATGAAACTTTCTTCTTCTCGATCTTTCCAAATGTATTTTCTTTTGATATTTCTAGGGAAAGATCGCAGATTCCTAGGCACGCATCAACTGTGGTTAGCCATTCTCTTCCCATTATGATTGGAAAGTCCCCCTTACCATTATTTACTTGAATCACTAGGAAGTTAGCTGGATATGACCACCAAAAAATAGTGGTAACAATGTCCTCCACTAGTCCTAACGGGATAGTCATGAACTGGTCAGCCAACTCTAAACGATGTTACTCTTTTTTAGTGGAGGTGGGTTCCAAGCTTTGTACATTTCTTGGGAAATTAGGTTGACACTGGAACCTGAATCCAAAAGAGCTTTGCATGGCTTATTTCTACTAATTTGTAGATATATCAGAGGACTCCCAAGATCAGAGAATTTCCTAGGAATATGACCAGCTTTTATCCAATCAATGATAACATGACTTAACATGACCGTATGCATTGAGCGCGGTTTTTGGGTTGAAGTGAGCTCCGAAGCTTCAAGTGATAGTGAGGCAGTTAAAGAATCAGCCGCTTGTGGTTGCAAGGGCTTAGTTGGACTATTGGTTCTAAAGAAAGGTCTTTTCTTCATGTGGTTGTCAGAACCAACAGTAGGTTGAGGGTTAACAACCCTTGTGGCATTACGTTGCTACAGTTGGGTAGGGATTTCACCTTGCATACCTGGAGCAGGTGGTAATGGAGTTAAGGGTGGAAGAGGTGTAGCCAGATGAGAAGGATGGTATGTTTGTGGAACATCACCCCTAGGAGAAGGACTCCTATAATACTCATGAGCTTCATAGTGAGGTTGAGGAGTAACGTAACTAGTAGAGTCATGTGGAGAGACTGGTTGTTGCACGTAATATCCATACAAGTCAGGTTGCCAGTAAGGATACTATTGTCTTAGTGGTGGCATTCCCCATGATTGTGGGTATTACCACTATTGATACTGCTCAATTGGTTGTGGTGAAGTTCCACTTGGATTATATGTTAAGGGTTGGTGGAATTGCCTTGGGTTACCTTGAGGATAAGGTAACCTTCGAGGTGTTTGTCTTTTGTTTAATCATGGGTTGAGAGCATACATCCCAGGCTCCTACAGATGTGAGATTATAGGGCAACATCTCTTAGGATGGTCATATTGGCATATCTTGCATCCACTATCATTGTCTATATCTGAATCCACAACCTCTTTGATAATTTTAACTTTGACCTTACCCTTGTTACATGCATGTTCAATTTCTCTCTTTTTTCATTTTAAGCGATCACTACCTTATTCTCTAGACTCCTCTACTATTTTAAGAATGGTTTGAAATCTATCATCTAGGGAATCCCACATTTGGTCTACCTTTGTTAATACTTCCGATGCTAATTTTTGGATAGGCAATGTTTTCTTATTCACTAGCTCTTCGAGTGGTGACCCTTCTTCATCCTCATAGAATCTTACTCCCCTTTTTCGAAGGGAAGGATCTCTATTATATTCCTCCGCACTCTCTCTTTTCTTTAACTCACCTTCTTCTTTAGCAACTTGCTCCAATAATCTTTGAACGTGATGAGTCCTAAGCTCAGATAGTCTTCCTTGGGCATATGTTTGAAGGGTTCTTCGTGTTTCATCCCTAAGTCCATCTACGACATGGCGTAGTTGATCCCTTTGCAAATAATCATGGCTGGGACAATGATGTAATAGTGCATAATAGCGGCCCATGGTAGCATTCAAGGGTTCATGTCCTCCTTGTTTCCAGCCTTGGATTCACTTTCACAGGTTGGACACTCGGGAGTACGTTTGGTACTTATCGTTGAACAATTCTAACATGGTACTCCACCTACGAATGGATTTTGGTTCTAAGGACTGATACTAGCTCTCCGCTTCTTTGCCTAGTGTCCATGGGAACAACTTAAGTTTCTGCCATTCACTTTCTATGTTTTGTAAGGCACATGCATCATGAAATACTTGTAGATGATTTTGAGGATCAGCGTTGTACCCCCTTTCAAATCATGGGATGTTGTTCATGTCTAATCTCTTGATCCTACTATCTTTTTGGTGCCTTGTTGGGATTCTAACAACCTCAATTATGTCTAGCATACTTCAAGTAGTGAGTAGGGGTTCATCGTGATCATCCTGTTTGTGGCATCTATGATGCCTATGTTGTTCCCTACTCTCCCTTCTTTCATGGTGTGTTTCTCTACAGTGCCCATGTCCCCTTTCTTGACTATTTTGTCTATGACTCCCATTTTGCTTACCCTTATCCTCATGGTCTTTTTATTTGTAACTACATCTAGATCCTCAAGGAGAGGGTGAAGGAGATGATGAAGGTGAAGAAGAAGGAGGACCATCACCATGTCGATTCTTGCTTCCTTCTCTTTGATGGTCATGACCTCAATCACGGTTACGATCGAAATGTCCATCTTTGTCATGTGTTTGTGTTCCTTTTTTAGACCCTTTGTGTCTGTCGGTACCAAAATCTGAGTTATGGATAGTTGAGTAAAGATTATGATAGACAACCCCTTGGCCGAAGTCAACAGGAGGAACATCATTATGTGGGAAACTGCTTGAGGTAGGTTCACCACCCTCATTTTCGCTTAGGACATGTGGGACATCTTGTGAAAACCTTCCCTTCATGGATTCATGATGTCTCTCCTGTTGTAAATCCCTTTGACGTTGTGCCTCCGTGGGTCGATACTCTCTCAAGTCATGATCATGCACAATGTACTCTGCCTGTAACTATTGCATACCAATTCATGTGAGATCATGAAGAAGCATGCCTGGGAAAAAGTGATCAAAAGGTAACACTATGTTACCTTCTAAATCTTGCTAACATAGTTTTTCATCCTGGTGGAGGATAAAGGTAAAGTTTGGTACATATTCATCGAGATGAACATATACCACATGAAACTATTGAGGGACAAGTGAATTATCATGTGTACTATGCCTTCGATTGTTCCTTGTATCAAACCTAGGTGGTAAAACACTTTCGTATGAAGAAGGAGACATGATTCTCGATTTAGTGTGCAATGTATTATTATTTATTATTTTTCTTTAACCAACCCCAAGGGTTCATTCCAACAATGTGAAAGATTTCTTATGTTCTGGTTAGCGCACAAACAACAAAGTCCCCAGCAATGATGCTAATGATGAGCGGTGAGATATCCCTACGTTCAACCATATGAATACAAGCATCCATGCATGATCTAGTAAAATTCCAAGGACTAAGTGCTTATGCGTCTTTGTGGAACAAGAATGGATTGGTTAATTGTTGTCTTCCCAAGCTTACTTATATGTCACGATTATATGGTTAAGTAAACTTGAGGCATATGATTTTTATACTTTTTATGTGTTTTTATGTCCTGCTACTAATAAGGGAGGAGAGAGATAACTAAGTAACTAATTTAATTTGACTACTTATTAACTAGGCTCTAACTAATCCTAACATCAGTATCCGTTCTCACTTGCCGTACACATCCTGAACCAATGCAACACTACTAGGATTACCAAACGCTCATCGTTACTGGGTTACCAAGTGTTACACGCATGCTCGAAGTGATCGTACTGTGTGTGCTTACTTGGGAAAGTTGTAGGGTGAAAGAGAATCATTAATTAAGGAAAGAATTAAATAATAGTAATTAACATTAATTAATCTATTCTAAATGCTACAAGGTTTATCACAAAGTTCATCTTTATTGTCGTACACAAGGTGTGCTCAGGTACACAATGCTCGAATAAAGATCTGTTCACTTTATGACTCCTACTGTGGGCACGTAGAAATAATTCTAACTCTGAGAGGGAGAAAAGGCAAGAGTTTGGGTAAGGGACTAAGACTAACTATTACAAACCAAGTGCACCTACCTCTTATTTATACACAATGAGGTAGGCCGCAATATCACGTACGTGATATCGCATGGAAGGCCACGATATCGCGGGCACAATATTGTAGCTCATTAATTTCCATCTCATTTGAAATCTATTCTTTTAAATTTTTAAAGAATAGTCAACTCCCCATAAAAAGGGATCAGTACCTGGAGCCTCAATGTTCATCCTACCAAGCAAGATTCCAAGAGGATTGGTGGATAAGCGAAAGCCTAACTTCTTTGAATGCTTAGACCCAAGCAATAGCTAACTCCTCATATTTAATTAAATATTCATTAAGTAGTATTATTTGCACTAAATACATGTATACATGCTTAAAACATGATGATCATAAATCTAATGAAACCAAGAAAATTTTCTCTTGAAGTCTTATTGTCTAGCATACTATTGAAACTTTTAATTAAACTAAAAAAAAGTAAACTTCTTTGAAGCAATACCTAGATAGTGATTTTAATATTATATTCTTGTTATTTTATATATCAAATGTAGATTTCAAGATTTGACATTAAATTAATATCATCCTTGTATACAGAAAATAATCATGAAGCACTAAACATGTGTGCAAAATTTTAATTTTATGACTTTCATTTTTTGTCATAGTAAAGTTAACTGAATATTGTATAGTTTTTTATGAATAGATCATGAATGAGAATATAACTTAATTACTAAACTTATTGCTTTGTATGTAATAAAGTGCAACTTCACAAGTTCACATTATATTCTAAGGAATTGTTATGTTTGTTATTTGATTACATAAGTTATGTCAATTTATTGTGCAACTAGAATGTTCTAAAATACATATAGTTTGTTATCATAATCCTCATTTCTCAATTCATTAGAGTATAGAACTTGTAATATGTAAGTCACAAGTTTGATCTTAGTAGGTATGTTGATATGACATATTGTCATGTTTAGCTTATGTTCTATGAAAATTTTGTCTTAGCTATATACCTTGAATGTACATATGGTCATCCAGTTATGGTTTTGACATCTCCCCATTCCCTTACTATGTGAGTAGATGTTATGCTACTAACTCCAAGTTTTCCTATTTAAAAAATGTGGAAGGCTATTATGATAAAATTATTTAATATAAATATATATTGAAAGTAAAATTGAATTTTTACTTTCATAAAGATCCTATTGAATTCATTAGTCCACATGAATTTTAAATTTTATCTTAATAAACTTTTTTTGTACATAGCTCAACATTGCCTATTAGAATTAAACTTGTAACTTGGGTTTTCCATACCAAAACTCTTACCACTAAGTTAATACCTAGTTGGTTAAGTATCCAACACAGTAAAATTTAACAACATTACCATTGAAAAATCATTATAACATAGAGAAAATTCATCTATTTACACATTATGAAACTAAATTTTCACTCAATTGAATTTAAACATGTGACTTGTTGGTTGATAGGTTTACAAATTATGAGTTGTATTATCCATTGAAATTAAAATTGGGACTTATAGGAAGTTGGACTTTTGGTAGAATTAGAATACATAAGTGTTACATATGATTGAGCTTTGTTATGAGCCAAGTGTTTAAAGTTCTATCAATCTTGTGGGATTATTGTAGAGATATTTTTGGAAATGAATGATCTAAATATGAAGAATACCAATATGTCTAATATTATAAAGAATATAAAGGATTCTAAAATTTTTGATCTTGTTGTACATGATGTTCTATATAAATTTTTGTCAAAATATATGACTTCTCAATATATCTATCTATATTATTAGCTTTGGTCATTAAAATAATGATTTTACACTAGTGATTCAAGCTATCCTTGAATGCTATGTAATTAGTGTTTTACATATTCATTATTTCTCCTAACCTTTGTTACATATTAAACTTGCAAATTCTCCAATGGTTGAGAAATGCTTAGATATTAAATTTTTTACGAATCAACATAGTACTTTTATTTCTTAGAGATGAAAAATAGATTTTAGTTCCAATTCTTTTTATTATTCTAAGATTTCTTTTTAGATCAATTCAAAAAATCTTCCCCTTATTTTTCAAAAGTCGAGAATGCAATTATTGGTAGCATTGTTACAATCCTTAAAACATAGTCAAAAAATTTATTAGATAGTATGCAACATACACTTTATTTTGTAAATATTAATTTATAGCAAAGAAAGATAGAATTAAAAATTACAGTAGATAATCAATGTTTTTTCTTAGGAAAGTACATATTATAATTTGTGAGGATATTACAGCTATTGTCTTCGTGAAGGTTATGTTATTAGGATTTGTCCTCTTCTTACTAAAAAAGATGTTCATGGTGAAAAAAATGACATTTTTCAGGAAAAAAATAATGGTAACTTTCAGCAAGCATAAATGCAACCTTATTCAATATGTTTTCAACCTATTATTAATGGTTTTAAATACAAGGACCCCCCTAAATTCTCCATGCTGAAAGAAATTTCATCTTTGGAAAAAAAATAGTTTCTTGTAGGAACTAGTGATGCTAATGTAGAAGGATTTTGCCTAGTGCAACATAGAAATGAGAGGTTTTTACAAAATGATTTCAATTTAAAAACCCATGAGGTGTTTCTTTTTCTCTCTACTTCAACTAATGTTCCAAATGCTTTCTTATTAGATCATGCTTTTTCATCTATTATTTATATAAATTATGAATTTATAAAATTAAGGATAGTGCCTCTTTCCAAACAAATGTTATTTTTATCATAGAATGTTTAAGGCCCCAAACAAATGTTGTTGGGAAGTATCTTTCAAATTGGTATTCATCTAAAAATTTTCTTTTCCTTCAAGAGATTAAGATCTCAACATATGATATTTTTTAAAAAAATTGCATCTTTTTTTTTATTGTTGCTCATGAAGTTAATAAAAGAGATGTTGCTATTTTAGTTAATAAAAATTGGAATGAAACATTTTAAAATTTTAGCATTAACAACATTAGTAAAGGTATTTAGGTTACTTGTCAAAGTAAAAAAGAGACTTTGGACAATGTACTAGTTATGCTCTTAATAAATCAAAAGATTGATCACTGTTTGGAAATATATCTTTACTTAAAGCTCATTGGATTATTGGAGGTGATTTCAAGATAGTTGAAAATCATTTAGATAAACTTGATGGTCTTAGTCCTAATATGTCTTTTCAAGAAAAAAAATATCAATGTAATTTAAAAATATATATTTTTTCTTTCTGATATTAGCTCATTAATCTCAAATCATTCAAATAAGAAGAAATATACTTAGTGTAATTATTGTTAAATGTCTTTAAGGGTTTGTCATTACAAAAGTTGAAGGGTCAGCCATTTCAGAAGTTGAAGGGTTGGTTGTTACAAAAGTTGAAGGGTCAGTCAGTACAGAAATTGAAGGGTTGGTTGTTACAAAAGTTGAAGGGTTGACCATTACAAAAGTTGAAGGGTCAGTCGTTATAAAAGTTGAAGAGTCGACCATTATAGAAGTTGAAGGGTCAACCATTGCATAAGTTAAAGGGTCGATTGTTATAGAAGTTTCTATTTTACGTTGATGTATTTCCCTATTTAAAGGCCATTATCAATTGAATAAAAGTGTAGTATTGTTTGCCCCTATTTTTATTTTTATTTTTATCTAAGGGTAGTAGTGCATAGCTTCAAAGGCTAACAGTGGTATCAAAGCTCGGTTCAAAAGGCTAGAGAGAAATCTAAATTCAAGAGGCTAGAGAGAAAAGCACAATAGTGCACCTGATTTAGGAGGATCGAGAGAAGAGCACTATAGTGCATAAATGGCTTCTAAAAATTTTGTACAACCTACCATACCACATTTTGATGGTCACTATGACCATTGGAAAATGTTGATGGAAAATTTCTTGAAGTCTAAGGAGTACTAGAAAGTTGTTAAAGATGATGTAGTAGCACCTGTAGCTGAGGCTACGCTCACAAATGAACAAAGAAACTAAGGTTGAAATATTTGAAGGAAAAGAATTATTTATTTTAAGCATTTGATTGTTCTATCCTAGAGACTATTCTTAGCAAAGAAACTTCCAAGAATATTTGGAATTCTATGAAGAAGAAATATCAAGGATCTTCAAGAGTAAAGTGTGCATAGCTTCAAGCCTTGATAAGGGGTTTTGAGACTCTGCAAATAAAATATGGAAAGTCTGTTACTAGCTATTGTGCAAGGACAATGGAGATAGCCAATAACATGCAATTTCATGGTGAGAAGAGGGAGGATGTGATTATTGTTGAGAAGATATTGTATTCCCTATCCTCTAGGTTTGATTATGTTGTTTGTTTAATTGAAGAATGCAAAGATGTTGATGCACTTTCCCTTGATGAACATTAAAGTTCTTTGTTAGTCCATGAATAGAAGATGAATCAAAATTCAACTTCTAAAGAGCAAGCTTTGAAGGCTTCTACTTTTACTTATTCCTCAATAGGAAGAGGTAGAGGTAGATGTAGAGGAAGAGGAGATCGAGGTAATAGAGATGATAGCAGATATTTCAAAGGGAACAATGATAAATTTCAAGGCAAAGGTAGAGGACAAGTTGACAAATCTAAGGTGGAATGCTTTAAATGTCATAAATATGGACACTATTATTTTGAATGTTACACTAAACTACCTAATGACAAAGGAGAGATAAAATTTTATAGAAGAGAAGGAGTTTGAGACTTTGTTGATGGCAGTTCAAGCCAGTCGAGAGTCTCAATTAGATGTATGGTATGTAGATATTGGCTACAGCAACCATATGTGTGGATGTAAGTCTTCTTTTTCTTACTTAGATGAAAGTTTTCATTCTATAGTAAGTTTTGGTAATTATTCTATTGTAAATGTAATGGGAAAGGGGGATATTGACATTAGAACCAATAATTGTTTTGTAGAAACAATTTCCAATGTTTTTTATGTTCTTAATTTGAAAAGCAATTTGTTAAGTGCTGGTCAATTGCAAGAGAAAAGTTATCTAATAACCATTCAAAAGGGTGATTGTGAAATTTATGATCCTTCAAGAGGAGCTATTGTAGTTGTTCAAATGAGCTCCAACAGATTTTTTCCATTGGGGATTGAAAGTGCTCAATCTTGCCTAAAGGTTGAAGTAAAAGACCCAACATGGCTTTGGCATTTTCACTATGGCCACTTGAATTTTGGAGGATTAAAGACTCTACAACAACAAAAAATGGTGACTAGTCTTCCTCAAATTATAGTTCCTTCTGGAGTTTGTGAAGAATGTGTTGTTGGTAAACAACATCATTCTTAATTCTTTCAAGAAAAATCATGGATAGAAAAGAATTTCATTGCTCCGACATTTGTGGGCTAATAAAACCATCTTCAAATGAAGGTAAGAGGTACTTGACCTCCTTCATTAATGATTATACTCTAAAAACTTGTATTTATTTTTTGTAGGAGAAGTCTAAAGCTTTTAATGCATTTAAAAGCTTCAAGGTGTGTGTTCAAAACAAGTCTAAAAAGATCATTAAGACTCTTTGAAAAAATCATGGAGGAGAATATTGTTCAAAAGAGTTTAATGTTTTTTTCTGAGAATCATGACATTTGGAGAGAGCTCACAGCCACCTATACACCATAAAAAAATGGTGTATTATAGAGGAAAAATAGAACCATCCTCAATATGGTGAGAAGCCTCTTCACAAGAGGAAGTATTCCAAAGAGTTTTTGGCTGGAAGCTATGAATTGGAGCATCCATGTTTTGAACAAAAGTCCCACCTTTGTTGTTCAAAACATGACATCAAAAGAGGCTTGGAGTGGAAGGAAACCAGTAGTGTTANACATGACATCAAAAGAGGCTTGGAGTGGAAGGAAACCAGTAGTGTTCCACTTCAAAATCTTTCGTTGCATTGCCTATGAACATATCCCCAATGAGAAGAGGAAGAAGCTAGAGGATAAGAGTGAAAATGTGTCTTTCTTGATGTAACTGAAGCATCCAAAGCATATAAATTGTATAATCCTCTAACAAAGAAGATTGTGACTAGTGGAGATGTCATCTTTGATGAAGAGAGTACTTGGAATTCGAATGGGCAGCAGCCTACTTCAATTATTTTTGATAGTGACATTGTAGACTCCATAACACCTAAAACTATAGAACCTAGAACTACAAACTTTGAAGCACCAAGAATTGTGAAGGTTGAAATCCCAAAGGCCACAGAGGTTGAAGCACCAAGAACTATGGAGGTTGAGACTTCACCAATAGTAGTAGCATCTGAATCTCACCATATTCGAAAAAAAACCTTATGAATAATAGATTATGAGGTAACTGGGATTGACCAATCTAATGACCTAATCATCCACTTTGCTTTTTTTGTAGATTGTGATCCCACAACTTTTGAAAGTGCTATTAAAAAAATCAAAATAGACAAAGGCAGTGGAGGATGAAATTAAAGCCATCGAGAGAAATGTACTTGGAAGCTGGTTGATCTTCCAAAAGGGCACAATACCATTCGAGTGAATTGGGTCTTCAAAACAAAACTAAAGGAGACTGGTGAAGTTGACAAGTATAAGGTGCAATTGGTGGCTAAGGGATACAAGCAAGAACATGGAATTGCTTATAAATAAGTCTTTTCTCTTGTTGCAAGCCATGATACAATTATATTGGTGATTGCATTGGCAGCACAAAATTCATGGCCTATCTTCCAAATGGATGTCAAGTCTACATTCTTGCATGGAGAGTTGAAGGAATAGGTATTTATTGATCAGCCCCTTGGTTTTGTAAAGCTTGGTAGTGAGCATGAGGTCTATAAATTAAAAAAGGCTTTGTATGGACTAAAATAAGCTCTGAGAGCTTGGTATAGTTGTATAAATACCTATTTTTCTAAGGACGGATTTCAAAAATGTCCATATGAGCATACACTTGTTACAAAGATGATGAAGGAAAAGTGCTCATTGTATGTTTATATGTTGATGATCTTATTTTCACTGGGAATGATGGTGATTCATTTGAAAACTTTAAGAAGTCAATGATGGATGAGTTTGAAATGACTAATCTTGGAAAAATGCATTACTATCTTGGCATGGAAGTAGTGCAATCCCCCGTTGGAATCTTTATTTCTCAGAAGAAGTATGTCAAAGAAATGTTGGAGAGGTTTAAGATGAAGAATTGCAATCCTGTAAGCACTCCAATTGAGATTAGCTTGAGGCTAAACAAAGATCCTACATGAAGCAAGGTGGAGGCTACGCTTTAAAAGCAAATTGTTGGGAGTCTAATGTATTTGATTATAACTAGACCCACTATAATGCATGGTGTTAGTCTTATCAACAGATATATGGAGTCACCAAAGAAGATGCATTTGTTGGATGCTAAAAGAATATTTCGTTACTTGCAAGGGACTAAAGATTTTGGGATGTTCTACAAGATAGGTGACAAATCTGATTTTGTGGGATTTACTGATAGTGACTATGCAGGAGATCAAGATGATAGGAAGAGCACTTCAGGATATGCTTTTATGATGGGCATAGGGGCTATTTCATGGTCATACAAGAAGCAATCAATTGTCACATTGTCAACCATAGAGGATGAATTTGTTGTTGCAACATCTTGTGCTTGCCAAGCTATTTGGCTAAGAAAAATTCTTAATGAGCTATATTTCAAGCAAGAGAGAGCTACTACAATTTTCTGTTACAAAAACTCTGTCATAAAGATACCCAAAAATATTGTGCTACATGGAAGAAGCAAGCATATTCATGTGAGATTTCACTTCTTGCGTGACCTATGTAATGATGATGTTATTAATTTGGTGTTTTGTAAGAGCGAAGATCAACTCATTGATATTCTAACCAAATCCCTTAAGTTATCAACATTCTAGAGGCTGAGAAAGTAGCTTGGAGACTACATGTTGAATAATTCTTCTTAAAGTAATAATTTGCAAACTTTTAGTTTACGGGAGGGTGTTAAATGTGTTTAAGGATTGGTCATTACAGAAGTTGAAGGGTCGGTCATTATAGAAGTTGAAGGGTCGATCATTACAGAAGTTGAAGGGTCGGCTATTATAGAAGTTGAAGGGTCAACCATTATAGAAGTTGAAGGGTCACCCGTTACAAAATTTAAAGGGTCAACCATTATAGAAGTTGAAGCATCAGTTGTTACAAAAAGTTGAAGGGTTGGTCATTACAGAAGTTGAAGGGTGGATTGTTACAGAAGTTGAAGGGTCAACGGTTATAGAAGTTGAAGGGTCACCTATTACAAAATTTAAACGGGTGACCATTATAGGAGTTTCTATTTTCCATTGACATATTTTCCTATTTAAAGGCCATTATTAGTTGAATAAAAGTGTGAAATTTAGTTGCCTCTGTTTACCCCTATTTTTCTTTTGTTCTATTTTTTTTATCTAAGGCTAGCAGTGCACAAGCTCAAAGGCTAACAATTATGAGTAGAGAAATAATAGAAATTATTGTCAATTAGATAGATTTTACATCTCTAATGTTTTTTTTTTTTTTTGGAAGGTTCTGAGAAATGTAAAAGTGTATACATATGCTACTTTATCATACCATTTTCCTATTAGTATGTTTCTCTCTAAGATTGATTTCTTCTCCTTTAAAAATACAAGCTTTTTTGTATGAATGCTAATATGTTCATAGATTTTAGTGCAAGAAATATTTTAATGTCTATGCAATGTAGAAATAACCTACTAGTGATATTGGTTGGATTGATTGGTGGCAACAAAATGTTTGTAGAGTTAGAAATTATGCAAGATAGTTTGGAATGTGATTTGCTAAGAGAAAGCATCAACTTGAAAAAAAGCTTGCAAAATTTGTCAAGCAAATGCAAATACTTGTATACTAGAATCCCTTTAATTTTAAAATTCAAAAAGTCTTAGCTAAAGCTCATTACACTAAAGAGTGTTGAGATGCTTTTGAAGTTAAAAGTGCTCTCCCTAAAGGTTGCATGTCATAGTTACAAACTAAAGATGAACCTTATAATGAAATTTATAAATTTTACAAATAAAATGATTAAGTACATTGATGAGTGATGGAGTATCCCAACACTCTACCATACAAGTCATGAGTGCCAATGCATGACCAAATAGTAATCTGCAGATGGACAATGTTATTATGCTAGTAATTGAGGTTAAGTTTGAGATCGTTGTCTTCCCACTTTGAGCTAGTGAAATTCAAGTGTATGGTTTAGCTCTTAGCGAGGCATATGATTATTGACGTTGATAGGCTTTTAAGTGTTCCTAAAGTGAACATGATTGAGAGTATAATTCTAAGTTTAACTAACTAAAAAAGCATAAACCTATCTTAGCCGAATGCAATGGACACCTGGTCCTAGTCTACCATTCATGCCTTAGACTTATGTAGTCATCACTGGGATCACCAAATGGGATTACTATTGAGCGACCCATGCAATGCCACTACTAGGTTACTAGAAAACTACACTTTAGTGCTCGAAAATAGTTGTATCCATACTGCTTGCTAATAACATGTAAAGTAGAATGCTTTAGAAAGTAAATTGTTAAGCTAAGAAAACAAAAAAAATTATGCTAAGTGAACAAATAGAAAACTAAGGGAATTTTTTAATGATGGTTAGCAATCTCAATCTTTATCACCACCATGAACTATGTCCAAGTACAATTCACTTGAATAAAGACATTGGACTATTGCCAATCACAATGTGGGCATTCACTTTTATTGCTAAACTACGAAACAAAACTACAAGAGTTCGGCTAAGTGTGGAATGAAAAGCTACTAGATTGTGTGCCCAAGTGTTAATATTTATAGGAATGCACACATCCTGAGACATCACATTAATGATGACATAGCATGTACTATGACATTGTTTCTACAATATTGTAGATACGATATCACATCACAAAAAAATTGACTTTATCATACATGAACTATAATTACTTTATCAAAATGATTCCATTACTATAGATCCCAATACTATTAACATATATTTATCAAATCATTTTTCTTCTAAGTGTTTTAGCAAGAAAACCTTTGTGGCCTCTAGTACACCTACTCCTCATCTCATAATAGAAGCACATCAAAGTATTATTGAAGCATATATTACAGTAGAAAAAATCAAAGCAAACATTTAGTTTAGCAAGTAGTAAAGCTCTCGGATTTGATGGATTTATAGTTAAATTTTATAAGAAGCATTAGGAAATTGTTGAAGATTTTTTTTATGTTTTTTAGAAAGTAATTAAATAGGTTTTTCTTGGTAAATGCATCAATAAAGATGTGATTTTTCTTCTCCCCAAGGATGAATATTTTCAACATAATTGTAATTGAAGATCTATTACTCTTCCTAACAACACTTATAAAATTTTAGCCAAATGTATGGCTAATTGGAGTTTGAAGACTATATACAATATCATCAAACTTTATCAAATAGGTTTTATTATAGATGGACATATCTTAAATAATATAATTGTAGCATGGAAGGAAATACAGTGGTCATTTAACACTAATCAAAACATTGGTTTTATTAAGTTAGATCATGTTAAAACTTATGATAAGATTGAATGAGATATTATTATTAAATATCTTTATAACTTAAGATATGCTGATTACTTTATTTGTCTTAATTATGCATTACTCATTGATGCTAATGTTTAAGTTGCTACTAATTTTGAATTGAGTTTATCCTTTCTCTTCAATGGCAAAGTTCATCAAGGTTGTCCTCTAGGTCCCTATATTTTTGTTATTGTAATAGATTTCCTTTCACATAAATTGCATGATGATCTTCAAAAGAATATTGCTAATAGAATTTTAGTTAATGATCAAGGTATGCAATTGCTTAACATGTACTTTGTAAATGATTTTTTTCAAATGATCGACAACTCTATATAACATATCAATATTCCATTAGATAAAGTAGGGGAATATTGCATGTTATCTAACTACCACATCAATTGACAAAAATCTATTATTTATTATAAAGGTAATATTGATGAGTAAATTACTCGTAAGCATTGGAAAATCATGAAAAAAACTTATCTTCAAGATTTTAGGAATACATTTTTTTAGCATAAATTGAATATTTTGTGGAATTAAGTGTTTGATAAATTTAAAAAGAATCTTGATAAATAAAAAGAGAATAACTCACCCTTGCTAATAAAGTTTTAGTTATTAAAAAATGATTTAGTTTACTCATGTTCATTACTCTAGCTTTTAGGCTCCTACAAAAGCTTTTTAAAATATAATTGATTAATTTATTTGGTTTATTAATAAAATAGGAAAGACTCTTCTAGGGATAATTTAGATATCTACACTACTAGTAAGAAATATGGAGGACTTGACTTCATTAATTATTATAAGTAGGATGTTTCACTTTGAGCAAAATTGTTTGCAAAATGCATTGATGAAGATGATGTTTTGATGCTCCTTAGAAACAAACTTATGCAAGGAAAATTGAATAATGATAGCAATTTGGTTTTCAATAACTTTTTTCGTTGTTTTTTTTTTGTAACTAATTTATATTTTTTATTGTTCAATCCTTAAACAAAATTGGAAGAAACTATGCATGTTTAATATGTGTTGGAAGTACATTTGTATTATAGTTTCATGGTGGCTTCCTTTTAATGAAGGAGCATGGACTATTCATTCATCTAAATTATGTATCCCTTGGAGAAAAATAATATAGTTTTCTATTTACATATTCATGATAGATGAATTACATAGGATGAGGCTTCTAGCCTCTATCATTTGAATAGACTGAAAAGAAAAAATTTTGATAAATGCATGTTTAATCTTGATAATTTATTTAAAGTTGATAATAGTTTGCATCAAGCTTTTCCAAATATTTTTTAAATGATGACATATTTGTTTTTCCTTTTAACTTCAAAGTTGAATATGAGATTATTATCAATAATGATTGTATTCATACTATATTTAATAAGACTTTCAATTTTCATTGCAAATTTGAATTAAAAAATAGGAAGATATTTGGAAGGTTCTCACCTTTCAAAAAATTTAAAAATTCTCATAGTGTCTAATGAGCAGCGAGGTACCCTACGCTCAACCATACGAATATGAGCGTTTCATGCACAATCCGGTTGAATTCCAAGGACTAGGTGCTTATGCGCCCTTGTGGAACAAGGACGGGTTGATTGATCGTTGTCTTCCCAAACTTACTTATATGTCATGATTGTATGGTTAAGTAAGCTTGAGGCATATGATTTTTATATCTTTTATGTTTTTATGTCATGTGCTAATAGGGAAAGAGAGAGATAACTAGGTGACTAATTTATCTTAACTACTCATTAACTAAGTTCTAACTAATCCTAACACCAGCATCCGTTCCCACTTGCCATACACATCCTGAACCAATGCAAACACTGCTAGGCTATTAAATGCTAGTCATTTCTAAGCTACCAAGTGTCACATGTATGCTGGAAAGGGTCATGCTTGTGTAATTTAACGATTTGCTTAATTGATCAAAATGAATTGCTATGCTAATCACATAAATGTAAAGTGCATAAAATAAAATAAATGCATAAGAAAATAAAATAAAAGAAATTCATAAGCAAACAAATCTCAAGTGCTGCAAGGATGAATCAAAGAGCTTATCTTTATTGCCAACACAATGGTGTGCTTAGGTACATCAATGCTTGAATAAAGATCCATCCACACTTAAGCCTCCTATTGTGGGCACTTGGAAAATATTCTAACTTTCAAATAAACTGCAAGAGTTTCGCTACTTTTCTGCTGAAAGACTTCCTCCCAATTGTGCACCTGGGCACTGTATTTATAGACTTAGGAGAAACTACTCTAATAATTAGAGTAATCACTCTAATAATTAGAATAATTGCTAAAGTAACTACTAGAGTAACCACTCTAATAATTAGAATAACTGCTAGAGTAACCGCTAGACTAACCACTCTAATAATTAGAGTAATTGCTAGAGTAACCACTCTAATAATTAGAATAACTACTAGAGTAACCACTAGAGTAA
>MNCI01003597.1:73158-84941 GCA_015680685.1 Gnetum montanum | reverse complement strand
AAAAAAATATGTAAAACAAAAATTTAAAAGAACTGAGCGCCTCAATTGATTAGCATAGGTGTCCATCTCCCCCATGACTGAATTGAAAAGGAGAGATCCAAAATAATGAATGCCAATTTGAATTTTTTAGAAGTGTCCAACTTCTCCCGATTGATGTTTTCAGGTTAAGGGGTGGAAGTCGGCGACGCTCATACTCTAATGTATCTATGCCTTTGAAACACTACGAAAATTTTAGCAACACTTCTAGACAACTTTAGAGCCTCTGAAATGGCTTCAAGCAGCCTACCATGGAGTAAGCAAGATCCCCCTGAGGCCCACAAATCATGACGGCAAGTGTCGGTGTCAAGAATCATCAGTTTCAAGGTCAAAAAGCGTAATTTTGACTAAGTACAATGTGCTTGCGCTGTGCTTACACTGTACAACGTAAGGATCAGTGTCACCAACTTTTGGGGCCCCAAAATTGAATCAAAATAGGCCAAAATCAAGCACAAGGACTGCCCATGACCTTCACCAAGGTCCTAACAGCTCCCAACCTCCAAAAAATCAAAATTCGGGCCTTAAATGAGGTATTTTCAGTAGATTATGCTAGGGCTATATTTTCTTACACTGCACAGCGTAAACAGCGTAAGCATTAGCATAAACACTATTCACAACAAAAACACTATTCATCGCATGAACACTATTCACAATGTAAACATTATTCATCGTGTAAACACTATTCATCGCATGAACACTATTCATCAACTTCTAGAAAATTCCAGAAAAATTTCAAAAAATGACAGAAAATTCTCAGCATTAGCAACTTCTAGAAAATTCCAGAAAATTTCAAAAAAACTCAAGGACAAAGAAGTTTCAAGCAGGACAAGTCAAATTTCCCTTGTACATTTCATTGTAAATTTTTATTTGTGGGATAGTTAGGCCCTCACAGTCTAAATTAAATGTACTTTCATGGGCTTGAATAACCCTTAAATTGAATGCGATGCACCTGGTTAAGAACGTAGCTTGCCGACACACATCCAACTCTTGCCAGCACACATCCAACCCGAACACAACTGTCCATTGGATACATGTCACTAGATCCGCTTTCCTTTCATCTCCCAGCCATTGGTTCCATTCTAGAAATTCTATGTCGGAGACCGGCCCAACCCTATAAATACCCTGTCAATTCACATGAATTGGGGGGAAAAATTGGAGAGATTGGAAATTCTGAGAGAGGACAGAACCTGCAATCCTTGGGTGCTCGGCACACCTGACTGTTGGCATCCAAGTATTTCTCATGTTCATCACATCACATCATTACTTCAGACATCATCCTAGGGCTTAGTGCTTGACCTGCCATCCACACGTGCAGCTACACTTTGACCGGTACATATCTTTTTATTAAACAATACAATACAGTTCATTGCCTCTCATTTACATTATTTACTTTAGTTTATGCTTTGTTTACAATATAGCTCTGTTTATGCTTTATTTATAATTCAGTACGCTCTGTTTACATTTTCTATCGCTATTTACATCCCGTTTACATTGTTTATGTTAACCCCATCGCTAGCCGTAGCTTACGCTCGGGGAAGTCCTTGGTTGATTTGTGTGTAGATCATCCAAGGCACTCTGCCTTCGTTTACTTTTCTAGCTAGCCCTCAGGCGAAGGCAGGGTCAGCTATGGCTACTCAATGATCTCTCGGTGTCTATTTCCCTTCCAGCCTTACACCGACGATTTAGGTCAGTACAGTTTTTGGCGCTAGAAGGAGGGCCTGACTTGTTTTCTGTTTAATCGAAACGCTGATCACATTACCTATTCAAACGCTACCCAAATCAAGTGCTGAAACCATGTGCTCATGCTGCTATAGTGTTCACGCTGCTACAGTGTTCACGCTACTACAGTGTTCACGCTGCTATAGTGCCTCTACAGTATTTTTTCAACAAAAACACACAAAATGCATCCGTTTCAAAGCCGAATTCATTGTAGTTCGCACCTAGATAAATTTTCAATGTTCACACGCTGGACACTTAGACAAATTTTCAGTATTCATGCACTACCTGTTGGTCTAGTTTGATTAGTTTGGTCACATAGTGTTTGTGTCATGGTGACACTGTAACTGCTTGCAATCCAACTCCATTCGTCTACCCCAGTCCACTCACGTTTATCATGGAATCCTCCCAAGTCAACCCAATAACATTACCGATTGCTGACTTTGGGGCCGAAGCTTCAAACCCTGTGACTGCTATGGAATCCATAACCATTATTGAACACATAAATCCTCAAGGCCCTACATGCCAATCCCTCAAGCTACAGGGCAAAGGCCCTATTCACACGACTCTTACACCTGAACAGTATAACTTTATCTGTGTCAAAATCCAAGCCAACCTACCCATTGATCATGTAGAGAGGGAAGCTAAGCAAGAATATGAATTTATCCACAAAGGAGGACATGAGTTTATCCCTTCAGCATTTGACATAATCCCAGTATCTGAAAACCATCCTAAGCTCATATCCCAACTTCTTATGGCTAGAAGTCAAGCCTTACAACTACCTCCCATAGAGCCTCAAGATGAAGAAAATGACTTTGTAGCCCAATCTGAACATGGAGAATCATACCATACCATTAGCCCCCATGCCCACACAAACCCATTATTCCATCCTTTCCTGGAAGAAACTATGTTTCCTTCTTCATCCGCAAACACTCGAGCACCTATTCCCCATTCCATTCCTATCTTCTCCGTGCTCAATAACATTCACTCTGACGTGTCCACTTCCATCATTCCTCCACCAGTGCAGTCCCAACAACTCCCTCCCCAAACCAACACAGGGTCAATCTTCCAACCTCAAGTAATTGGAATGCCATTAGTCATATCAGCTTCCACATCCATCCATTACATATCCCAAGTGCAGATTCATGGGGCACCATTGATTACTCCAACCCAACATGTTCAAGGTGTTACCTCATAACCTGTGGTTGGGCAGTGGGTTCCACTGATAGTCTTAGTCCCGAATACCATCCCACCATGATAAATGTTAGCCCAACAACCTGCCTTTCCACAAACAATGCAATAATTAAATCATTATCATCCACAATCCACTTAATCCACTGGTTTGCCTACCGCCCAAGAATGGGCAGACACACAAAAAATGATGCACTCCTTAGTAAAAGAATTAAAACGCCTTAAAAATTTGAACAATGAGGAAGTCAAAGTACTAGATTTCTATCAAGATGACCCAATTGACCCCTCAGTTCCACCCTTAACCTTGCCAAAAGGAGTCTCGTTATCTCAGTTGACCAAGTACAATGGAGAGGGAGACCCAAATGCCCACCTAGTGACATTCCAGACCGAAAGTCTTTTACTTCAAGCATGGCCCCATGTAATTTTGCGAGTGTTTGCAATGTCCTTAACCAGAAAAGCCTTAGACTGGTACCGATATTTACCCCGTAGCTCCATATCTTCTTTAAAGAATTTGTTGCATCAGTTTGTCACCCGTTTCAAGTACAATCTGAAACTTGAAGCCACGTTAGATAGCTTGATTCACGTTAAACAAGCACCATTAGAGTCAGCACAAAAATTTATCCAAAGCTGGAGTGCAGCCTTAAATGAACTTCATGAACCTATCCCTAAAACATATTTACTCACGCTCCTTAAGTCGGCCATGAATGACTTTATTAAGTTAAAAATTTACTACCTGAAATCCTGCACATTGAGCCAAGCATTCATGCAAATCAAAGACATAGAAGAAGCGGCACAAACAAGTAATGACCTAGCCTACTCAACCTTTAGGAGCCAACACACAAGGAAAGATAAATCCAAAACAATGGTAGCAGCAGTGACTGAGGGAAAACAACCGCTATCCCAAACAACTATGAAAGAACCACACCTACTCATACACTTGAAAATTCCTCAAGTAAAAACAACAACATAGGTCACGCCTGTACCTTCGAAAGGAAAGACCTAGCTCAATACACACCATTGTCCATGAAGCTTTCACAACTACTTGATCAACTTCTAAAGGCCAGGCTAATTCAACACAAACAAATGTCTCCTGTGGCCTTGCAAAGACATGATCGCTTTTGTGAATTAGCCAAAAATCCAGCCTTAGCAATAGCCAACGAACCTCCCATTCCAAAAGGCTTTAGGTTGGATAGATTTTGCGAGTATCACCAACGACGCGACCATGGAACTGATTACTACTTTACGTTGAAATAAGACATACAACGCATGATTGATAGGAGCGAAGTAGTATTCGACGAGGTGAACCCAGTAAGACCTCAAAACCAATCCATGGGGATCTACAAGGATCCTCTCAACACCAATGATGCACCATATGTGATTAATACTATCCATATGGAAAATAGACAAGACATTCCGTGAAGACCTTTTGTGATTCAGACGCCTTCAGAAAACACACCTACCCCAACATCTCCTCAAGCCCCTTTCATCATCCGCACATCTCCTGCGACACAAAAACCATTCATCATCTGCATACCTCCTTCAGTTTCCACCACAACAAACACACCATCTGAAAACTGACCCATTCCCTTTGTGGTCTAGGTGCCAAAACACCTTGGCACACAACCCACCTCCACTTCTCAACGACCTTTGCGAGAACATCTTGCCGATAGGCTAAAAAAGAGAGTGCATGGAGAGAGAAAACCATGGACACAAATTAGGACTACCTAAGCCTACAACGCTAAACATCGTTCCTATGAGTTCATCTGTTAATGAGCCTAGTATAAGTCACCAAAACAAAGATGAAGTCACGAGTCATATCCCAAACCCAGCATCCTCAGCTACTAACGTAAAAACCCTTCCATGAGAAATACGAATGCTAGGTCAAATGGATCAAATCTCTACGGATAAGAATGTCCCAAATGGTAAAGACCTAGCAAACACGTTGACCCAGGTCACACAAGCCTTAAAATAAAAGAATACTTCTTTAAGTTAGTATGACCTAGTAATGACTTCACCAGTACATCGAGAGGCTCTCGTACGAATGTTAACTTCAATTCCTATTAGTGAGGATCTTCCTGCAGATGAACCATCCATTTATGCAGTATTATCCCCACAACTTTAGGAATCGAAGACCACATCCCTAGAGTTCTGCTTTAAGGACATTAAGCTAGATGAGAAAATAGGGGAAATCACCATGGCCCCTATGTTCATAACAATACAAGTTGATCATTTCAAAATACGTAGGGTGCATGTCGATGATGGTGCGGCAACAAATGTCATACCTTTTTTTGTCATTGAAAAATTGGGACTCACTGAAAAGGTACAGCCTACAATAACCTCTTTCTTTAGATCTTTCAGTGGTTCCCGTGTGGGAGTGAAAGGCATGGTTACCTTAGATTTCAGAGCCGATGACCAATTTCCTACATCAGCTGAATTCATAGTGGTTGATGAAATGCCATGGTTTAATCTAATCCTAGGACATCCTTGGCTAGCTCAACTCAAAGTCGTATCCTCACCAATCCATCAAGAGATCCACCTACCCTACGAGGGAGGTGAGATCATCATACATGGGGATACAACAACATCAATCACTTCCTCATATCTTAAGGTAGGTCAAGGGTCAAAAATTGAGTTCGTTAAGCCTAAATAAGAAACCATGAACATACATCAGAATGTGAACCCAACGTTGACTCACAATCCAACTAGCACTGAAGAAATACAAGAAGACGCAAACATAGGAGCCATTCCTACTGATGTCTCTTGGTCAGAACTACCCTTTGACATCACCGATGAAGGAGAAGGTGAATATAAAATCATACCCATACGCCCAGCCCCACATGTTAAGCTATAAAAGATCAAGAGGCAACTCAACAACTAGAACAAATGATATGAACTATCCGAAATGACGTTAAACTACGAACTATCCAAAATGACATTAAACTATGACACGTCCTAAATGACGTTAAACTACGACACGTCCAGTATGACATTAAAATTGCCAACAAACGTCCGCAATGACATTAAACTAGCCATGGTCAGAAATGGCCGATTCCATTTAAAACTTCTTGAAAACGTTACTACTTTTGGCCCACCATGGCATAAAACTGGTAATCCTTTCTTTTACAACAAATGCAATAGTCCATCAAGACTTTAAACTGATGTACCAAGCCCGAAATGGCTTTAAACAAAAACCAACAAGTCACAGATTTACGAACTCTCATCATTTTACATTGAATTTTCACTTATAGATTACAAGTCACGATTTAGATTCTTGCATGATCATTGCTTTCTTTTCCAAGCATTTACCTTACATCTTGCTTTACACTTTCGAAATTTATGTTACATTTAGTTGCTCACATATACCCTTGAAAACAAAGAAAAATAATTAAAAAAACATGAAAAATGATAAAAATATTTACATGAAACATCAAGATGACGAAAGAATGCAACTATTTTATACCACAATTAAATTTAGGCCATTACATCAGTCTTTATACATTCCACTAGCTTAGTTATCCTATGTTCATTTACACTTTGTAGCTCTCCTACTGAGGGAGTGTCTCTTATTTCACTCCTGTTTTAATTGATAGGAGCGAGCATCATGGCCACCAACAACATCCTCTCAGTATTGTCTCTCAATGGACCATACGGAGATGTAGAAAGAGCGATCCACCTAGAATCATTGGATCTAACTCCATCCACCTATACGGATTTGATAGCCTCCACTCAAGAAACGTTAGACTGGCCTAAAAATGTAGCTAAAACTCTAGATCTAGAAGCTAACAATATCACTAAAGATCCTCTAGTTGAAATCTCCATTACCACAGTCAATGATGAAGCCAAAACCTTGAAATTAAGTGCCTTACTAGGTCCACAACTTGTAGGTGACATCACTCAGGTTTTAAAAGACAACATAAAAATGTTCGCACGGTCATATATAGACATGCCAAGACTAAACCCCTGGATCATCCAACATAACATAATTCTTGATGAAAAAATTAAACCAGTAAAACAAAAAGAATGAAAGGTTAGACCCGAAGTGGCATTAGCAATCCATGCTGAGATCACAAAACTCTATCAAGCTGGTTTCATCTAAGTCGTCGACTATTCCAACTGGGTATCAAACATTGTTGTAGTCCCCAAGAAGAACGGTAGTATACGCATATGCATTGACTTCCATGACCTCAACATAGCCACTATAAAAGATGACTTTCCTTTACCCAACATTGATCAAATTATTGACACAACAGCTTGACATGCACTGTTATCCTTTATGGACGAATTTTCAGGCTACATACAGATAAGAATTAATCCAAAGCATCAACTCAGAACAACTTTTATGACATCTTGGGGGATATTTTATTATACGATGATGCCATTTGGCCTTAAAAATGCAAGTGCTACATATCAGTGAGCGATGACATACATATTTAGTGACTACATGCTCAATTTGCTCAATGATTATGTTGATGATATAGCGGTCAAATCTAAAACAACTGAACAACATGCAAAAGATCTAGACTTAGTGCTTAAACGTTGTCTCAAATATGACCTTAGGCTCAACCCAAAAAAGTGTGTCTTCGGTGTTAAAACAGGTAAAATGCTTAGTTTCCTAGTTCCCGAAATAGGGATACAGGTAGACCCCGATAAGGTTAAAGAGATAACCAATATGCAACCACCAAGAAACCTTATCGAACTACGCAGCCTCCAAGGTAGGCTACAATTCATTAGATGCTTTATCGGAAGGCTAATGAATAAGTTGAGTCCCATGCAACATCTATTACGAAAGAATGTACATTTCCAATGGACTCAACAATGCCAAGAAGCGTTTGAGAACATAAAACAAGAGTTGGCCCATCTACCAACTGTTTATCCTCCACAAAGTGACAAACCTTTCTACATCTATCTTGCAACTTCTGGTTCTTCCATCGCATCCATTCTTTGTCAAAAATGTCAAGATGGGGCTGAGATCCCTGTATATTATCTAAGCCATGCTTTAATAGCCTATGAATAAAACATAGAAAAATTATGCCTCACCCTTGTCTTCTCTTTAAAGAAATAACGACATTATCTCTTCCGTAATCAAGTTTACATCATCTGCAAGGATAATGTTCTCTGTACCATCACTAATAACATTTATGAGTCAAGTAGGTTAGCTAGGTGGAAAGCGATGATTGCAGAGTTTGATTTATACTATGTCGCTCAATCTTCCACGAAATGTCAAGCAATAGCCACGCAACTAACCGTCTCACTGATGCACGATCAAGCAAAGATAAACCCCAAATTCCCAGATGAAAATGTTAACAGTATAGACACCATACCTGATGATTATGAGGTAGTCCTCTACTTCGATTACTCCATCATGCTTCTTGAAAATGCATTGATGATGCCGAGCCATGCCCTCCCCATTATAATTGGGAAGTTCCCTTTGTTACTGTTGACTTCTATCACTAGGAAATCAGCTGGGTATGACCAACCACACATAGTGGTAATGATGTCCTCCACCAATCCCAAGGGAATAGTGATGGACTGGTTAGCCAACTCTAGTTGAATATTGCTCTTCTTAAGTGGAGGTAGGTTCCAGGATTTATACATTTCTCGTGAGATTAAGTTGACTCCGGAACCTGAGTCAAGAAGAGCCTTATGAGGTTCATTCCTAGTGACTTGGAGATAAATTAGGGGGCTTCCAAGATTAGAGAATTTCTTGGGAAGGTGGCCCACCTTGATCCAATCAGTAACGGTATGTGTTAACATAATCGCGTGCGTTGGGCTCGTTTGTTGGTTTGAAGGGAGCTCTAAAGCCTTAACTGTTGGAGGAGCGTACACATACTCAACTACTTGTGGTTGTGAGAGCTTGTTTGGGCTTTTGGTTCTGAAGAAAGATCTTCTCTTCTTGCAATTGTCAGAACCAGTAGTGGGTTGAAGGTTTACAGCCCTCGTAGCACTACGTTGTTGTGGTTGAGTGGGGAATTCTACTTGCATTGTTGGAGTGGGGGGTAGTGGAACTATTGGCATAAGAGATGCAGATGGATTCAAAGGATGGTATGTATGTGGTGTGTCTCCCGGAGGAGAAGGAGTCCTAAAATACTCCTAAACTTGGTAGTGATGTTGTGGGGTTGCGTGACCCATAGAGTCACTTGGAGAACTAGCTGTTGCACATAATAGCCATACGGGTCTAGTTGCTGGTAAGGGTATTATTGCCTAGGCGGTGGCATCCCCGATGATTGTGGGTGTTGCCACTGCTAATGTTGCCCGATAGGTTGTGGTAGAGTTCCACTTGGCTAATATGTTAACAGTTGGTGGAACTGCCTTGGGTTACCTTGGGGATAAGGTAACCTTCAGGGTGCTTGCCATCTATTAAGTCTTGGGTTGAGTGCATACACCCTAGACTCTTGTAGATGTGAGATTATTGGGCAACATCCCTTAGGATGGTCATATTGGCACATCTCACATCCACCATCATTGTCTGTATCCAAATCCACAACCTCATCGGTGATAGTCATTTTTCCCTTACCCTTGTCACATGCATGGCCTGAATCTCTCTACATTTTCTTATCATGGTCACTACTTTGTTCCTTAGACTCCTCTATGAATTTTACAAATGTTTTAAACCTACTATCTATGGAGTCCCACATTTGATCTACCTTAGCTGACACTTCCATTGTTAAATTCTGAAGTGGCAAGGTTTTTCTATTCACCAACTCTTTGAGTGGTGACTCATCCTCTTCATCGTAGAATCTCACTCCCTCCTTTCGGAGGGAAGGATCATGGTTGTACTCTTCTACGCTTTCTCTTTTTCATAGATCCCCTTCTTCTTTAGCTACTTGCTCCAACAATCAATGAATTTCATGGAACCTAAGTTTAGATAATCTCCCTTGGGCATATGTCCCAAGGGTTCTCCTAGTTTCGCTTCTTAGCCCATCTACGAGGTCGCGGAGTTGATCCCGTTGTGCATAACCATGGCCCGGGCAACGATGTAACAATGCGTAATATCGACCCATGGCAGCATCCAAAGGTTTTTGAGTACCCTACTTTCATCCTTGGATCTATTTACTCAAGTTGGACACTCTGGAGTACGTTTGGTATTTATCGTTAAACAATTCTAGCATTGTACTCCACCTCCTAATGGTTTTCAGCTTTAAGGACCGGTACCAACTCTCTGCTTCTTTTATGATTGTCCTAGGAAACAACTTTAACTTCTACCACTCGTTTTCAATATTTTGCAAGGCACAGGCATCATGGAATGCCTGTAAGTGATTCTGCAGATCAGCATTGTATCCCCCCTCAAATTGTGGGATATTATTCATGTCTAGTCTCTTGATCCAGCTGTCTTTTTGATGCCTTGTAGCTATTCTAACAGCCTCTGTGATGTCTAACATACTCTGGGTTGCTAGTAGGGGTTCATCATGATCATCTCTCTCATGACTTCTATGATGCCTACGTGGTTCCCTACTTTCCCTTCTTTCATGCCTTGACTCTCTCGAATGCCCTCATCCTCGCTCTTGACTCTCTCATCGAGGTCTCTCATTTTGCTTACCCTTATCCTCACAGTTTGGCTCTTTGTGACTACATCCAGATATTGAAGGAGAGGGTGAATGATGTGATGAAGGGGAAGAAGAAGGGGAACCATCGCCATGGTGATGTCTCCTACCTTCTCTTCAGTGATCCTAACCTCGATCATGATGACGATCAGAACGCTCGTCCTTATCTTGTGTTTGTGTCCCCTCATTGAACACTTGGTGTTCGTGGGCATCAGAACTAGGGTTGTGTATCATGGAGCGAAGGTTCTGATACATCACCTCCTCACTCTCATTAGGAGGAGAAACATCATTTTTTGGAGAACCTATTAAGATAGGTTCACCACCCCTAATTTCTCTTATCATAGGCAAAGCGTTGCAGGGTCCTTTGCACTTCAACGATGTGTGGCGACTCTCCTGCTGCAAGTCCCATTGATGTTGGGCTTATGTGGGATGGTAGTCCCTTGTGTCATAATCTTCTTCAACGTATTCATCATATAGTTGTGTCATGTGTATCTATGTAAGAGCACGAAGGAGCATGTTAGGGACTACACGATCTGGGGGTAACACTATGTTACCTTGCAAATCTCGCCAACGCAATTGTTCATCCTGATGGAGGATAAAGGTAAAATTGGGTATATACTCATCGTGATGAGTATACATAACCTGATACTCTTGAGGAATTGGCGGATCTGGGTTACGTGTGTTAGACTACCGACTGTCTCTTGTGTGATCCCTAGGTGGTGATGTGCTCTTATGTGAAGAAGAAGACATTGTTATCTTGTTGGTGTGCTATTGACCATTATTTAAATTTTCTTCTGATTAATCCTAATGGTTCGTTTAAGCTTCCCAATGATGCGGATGATTTCCTATGTTCTACTTAGCATACAAACAACTTAGTCCCCGGCAACGACGCCAATGATGAGTGGCGAGGTACCCCTATACTCAACCATACAAATACGAGCGTTACACATGTGATCCGATCAAACTCTGTAGACTAAGTGCCTACACACCTTATGGAACACTTAAGGTTAATCGTTCGTTGTCTTCCCAGACTTCCTTGTATTTGTCATGGTTGTATGGTTAAGTAAGTCTGAGGTATGTGATTTTTATGTCTTTTATGTTTTATTTCCTATGCTAATGAGAGAAAAGGTGAAGAGACTAATTAACTAACATTAACTAATTAACTAAGCCTTAATTAACCTAGCATCAGTATCCGTTCCCACTTGTCATTCACACCCTAAGCCAATGCAACCTTCTAGGATTACCAAACACTATTCGTTGCTGGGATTACCAAGCGTAACGCATGTGCTCGAAGTGGTT
>MNCI01003597.1:3937-53359 GCA_015680685.1 Gnetum montanum | reverse complement strand
GTTGTTTGCTTTCATGGAATTATCATTGTGAATAAATCAATCTTGATGAAAGAGATGGGATAGCAAGTCTAATGGGAAGACTTATGATTATTAGGTGCCATCCTTGCAACAGGAGTTTATGGCAAATTATCTTGCAGAGTTAACCTTGTTGAAATGCAAGTTCCTAAGATTTGTACCTTCAATGTTAGCAGCCTCAGCTGTGTTTCTGGCTCGCCTAAATTTAGATTGTTCTAAGAATCCATGGGTAGGAGTACTACTGTAAACATCTATTTTGTTTAGGTTTACGCATTGCATTTCTTATACCAAATGCTTATGTTGTGCTTATATTGTTGTTTTGTAGAATTCAACTCTTGAATATTACACAGGCTACAAACCATCACAATTGAGAGAGTGCGTGCTATTTCTTAATGAATTGCATTTACAACAGAAGAATGTCTCTTTAATGGCCACTAGGAACAAGTACAGTCAGCACAAGGTAAATTTGATGATAATTAACCAATGAATTAGTGTTTTGAAGTGAAAAGTCTTCTTACTTGTGACTTTTTGGTGGAGCAGTTCAGATCTGTTGCATGTTTGCTTCCTGTAGCTGTTGCGCAGACACATTTTAAAAATGAGACAAGTTAAAGTGTGGAAGGTCCGCATGCATCAATGTTAATGAGCCATGAATTTTGTGGAATGCTTTGGTAGTTGTGAAAATTTTGTTTTGTTGAGTGTACAACAGTAAATGTAAAAATGTAAAATGTATTGTTTAAAATTGGTTCAATCTGATTACTAGTTGTTGCGATGGTTCACGGGTAAGTGGTTTTTTGTAATTTGCCTGTACCAACGCGTATCTCACGTGCCTTTGCAGTGGTTGCACATTATTGTAACATTACCTATCTCTGATTCCAACAAACTGGTATGCACATATTCTCAGTACTAATATGTAATATGTACAAACAACTGGTATCCACATATTCTCAGTACGAATATGTAATATGTACAAACAATGTTAATGAGCCATGGATTTTGTTGAATGTTTCGGTATTTATGAAAATTTTGTTTTGTTGACTATACAACAGTAAATGTAAAATGTATTGTTTAAATTTGGTTCAATCTGAATATTAGTTATTGATATGAATCATGTGTAAGTGGCTTTTTGTAAGCAGTGCTGGTACATTGTTGTAACATTACCTATCTCTGATTCCAATAAACTAGTATCCACATTCTACTACTACGAATATGTTGATATAAAGCTACGTGTGTGGTCTCTGGACATGCTTACTAAGATATTTTATTTCTATCGTAGGCTTGGCTCTTTCCATCTCGTGAAGAACCTCTGTACTGGTAGTTCAACACGTGAAATTCTAGTGGACCATAGTTTGTGATTTATCTTCTTCAGTGCTTGACTTCAGAAATTAGAGCGTTTGTTTGGGAATCCCTTCCAAAGTTGTTCTATTACAACACAATTTGTTGTCTTGATTGTTGTTCCCATTCCTTGCCCTACTTTTTTAAAGAAATTTTACGTTAATGTCTGTCTAAGAGTAAATAATCTGCCTACTCTGTGCTACTACCCGATGTTGGGATGCAGGTAGAATGGTTACATCGCGAAGAAATTTTGCCTCCCCCTACCGCACTGTGACACAGCTATCATGCAGAGGTCATTGCACTTTCCAGAGCAGTTTACTTTGATATTTTCTGGTCTTCCTGGCTCTCTGGTGAGCGATCATTCATGGTATCGGGGCAAATATTGGGACGTCGTTTACTGGAAAGTGAGCGTACGCACATGAATGTGCATTGTGCGGTTTTGTTTGGTTTTAATATTCCACACCAAAATTTTTTTCAAAGGAGATAGTAGCAAAACTGTCCGTTATGTATGCGATGTGTGCGAAAGTGGCGGAAATTAGGTAAAATGAAATGGAATGAGAAAATTAATGTTAATTTGGTGGGCTTTTTTTTAATGTTGCTATTTCATGCTACTTCGCACGATATTTTATATTTATATTCAGTTAGAGACCAGGGTCAAAGATGGATTACTGCTAATGGTAAATGGCTTTTGTGTTAAAAATTAACCCATGCTGCCGAGCTGCTCTTTTTGTTCTGTGAAACCCAAAATAAAAAAACAATTCCAAGTTTTTTGGCATGTATTTTAGTTTCCCGCAATTATGGTTTCAGTCCACATTGGCAAAAAATGCATAAGTTTTTTGCCATGTATTTTAGTTTCCCGCAATTATGGTTTCAGTCCACATATTGGCAAAAAACGCATAACTTTTTTTTCCATGTGCCTTATAAGTTGCATAAAACGCAAAACTTTTTTTTCCATGTGCCTTATAATTTGCATTATGTGAAAATAATTACTTATAATTCGCATTATGTGAAAATAATTACTTATAATTCGCATTAAATACTTTAGATTAACATCGCATCTATGTTTTAAATGTCTTTTTGAAGGCTTTTGTCAAAGGCAAGTCATAAAGGGATGAATATCCTATATTCTTATACTATCATAACGTCTTCTTTGCCGACTGCTGAAAAAAGTGTTTTATTTATAAAATTGCTTCTGGTTTCGTCATTGTGGTGCACACAAGAGGGAGACGTTNAAATATATTTTTTAAAAATGTTGTATTTTAAGTATATTTTATTATAGGGATCATCATATAGAGTGATGATAAGGTGCTTGTTTTATAAGTTGAAGACTTGGATTTGAGCTTAGGCATAGTCACTTGAAGAGGTTAGGCTTTTGCTCATCTACCAACCCTCATAGGATCCTACTTAGCAAGATGAGCACTATAGCTTTGGGTCATGATCCTTTTTACTATCTTCTTTATTGTTTTCTTTTAGTTAAAGAAACTCTTTTAATGGGTGTAATCTCTAGTCTTGTCTACATATGACTAAATCATTTGAAACATCTTTCCTTAATCTCATCATTCATTAATGCCATCTTCAATCTTCCTTTGATAAAGTTATTGTTAATTGTACCTTTCTAACAATAACCAACATGCATCTTAGTATTCTTATCTTTGCATATTGTTTGCTATTCTTTTTAATTGACTAATATTTTGCATGATATAGCAAGTTGGTAATACTTTTAATTTGTATTTCTTAAATCATAGGTTCAAACCTAAAGGTTATGGTGAAATGAAAGGAAATTGGGCAAAAGAAATGTATAAAACCAATATTTATTAAAATATCCTTGTAATAAGATGTAAAGGAAGTGAGCTTAAAATGGATAAGAAGAAGCCCATGATCTATTGGATTAGTTCAACTCAAGCCAATATTTGTTATAGAATGTTTATATCTCAACGTAACTCTCTAGTATAGAACTTGTGAATTCTAAACTACAAGTTAGATACTTTAACCATGAAGTCATGCTTATGGCTTCTTTGTTAAGGCATTATAACATTAAAAAAAAGAAGATTTTAATTAACAAGGTTTGAAAATAAGCATACATAAAATTTTTAGTGGAGATAGCATGACAATAAAATGGAGGTTGTAAATGGTGGAAGTTGAAATTAAAGTTTGATTACACTTGTGTTCTTGTTAATCATTTTAAAGAACTAAATTTGAATTAATATACACAATCTTGGCCATTTTAGTATACATAATTATATCTAATCTAGTTTAGAGTTGTTGCAGTTGTTGGCATATTAGTCCCTTCTTTACTCTTTCTTGTTTTTTACCTCTTTCCTATTGTTCCCTCTACTTTGTTATAATTTCTTTCATGTTTTATTGCATTTTGTTTTTGTAGTCTACCTTTTGATTCTTTTTTTTTTTAATGTATGGTTTTTTCTAGATGGTTGATTGTATTCATGAAATAGAGGTCGGAAATGGAGATAGTGGATTGCTGATTTTTGTTTGAACCTGATATTCATTCTTAAAGCATTCTATTTAAGTTTTTATATTGGCTCATGGCCATATAGATATATATCTAATCTAGTTTATTGCTTTAGTTGCCTGCATGTTAGCCTCTTCTTTACTATTTTTTTTCTTTTCTCTTCCCCTTTGTTTCCTCCCCTTTCTTATTATTTTCTTTCTTGCTTTACTACATTTTGTTTCTTTGCTATTTGTTTTGGTTTTTTTACATTTTTTATTTGCTATGTTATGTAATTATTTTTGCATGTTTCTATTGTTCTATGTTGAACTATTATGTTGTAGGCAAAACTTTTTTGCATTTTCTTTAGAGTTGTGTTTATTAGGGTTGGTAGATTCAAAAGTTTTATTTATTTATATTATGCTTTTGGTTTGTATTTTGTGGTTTTTGTTTTTAAATTAATTTTTTTGGGTTTGGTATGGTAGTTGTAGAATATGTTTAGAAGTATTTTTATTATATTATTGTGATCAAAAATTTTCTTAACAATTTTATCACTTTTGTTAGATTTTTAGATTTGCATGAGTATTTTAGTTTTGTTAAATTAACATTTTTAATTATACTATTCATGTTATCTAGATAGGGAAATTAGACATTGCCCTACACATCAGCTTCTGCTTTTTAGTTTTTTTCTTTTTCTTTTTCTTTTTACCTTTGTTTCTTTAGCTTTCTTAATTTTTTCTTTCTTTGCTTTACTGCATTTTGTTTCTTTGCTTTGTGTTTTGGCTATTTGTTTCCTCCTTTACCATATCATATCTCATTGATGAGAACTAGTGTGAACTTGATGCACATTTTGGCATTTTCATAGAAAATTAAGGGCAAAAATTAAATTCTCACATTTTCAAAAATGATTGAAGTTATTATCACATATAGTAGTTATTACTTATTAGTCTATGTAGTACATCCATAAATTATAATCATCATCTCTTTGGTGAGAAGTGAATTCTCAAAAGGATGCTTCTTTCTTTTGTTATTGGCTTGATTGTAAGGATGAATTCCTAAGTAAACATTTCCAAATCTGTTGCTTTCTTTTCATGTTATTTCTATTTGTTCTATCAAATTCTACTTGTGTATCTTTTACCCTTTCTATTGGGTTTGAAACCCTCCTATAAATTACAATGAAAATGAGGAACCAATTGAACTGACTCAATAAAATCATAAGATTTAGTCTTAAGATTGGATCATGCCTAACTAATATTTCATATTGTGTTGGGTGAACTATATGCATAGGAGACCCTATTTACTTAAAGATTTTTTGGTTCGAAAATGTAGAGAAGAATATTACTATTATGTTTGGATAGTACAGAATGAGCTAAAACATAAAGGGTGAACAATCTTTTCTAAATCTTGATTCTTTCAAACTAGACTTCTTGATCCACTATGTTCATAGAATCATTGAAAATGTTGTTACCTAAGGAAAGTTCTTTGTTTTAAGGAATCAATGCACCATATCAATACTATTGTTCACACCATCTCTTATTTTCACTCACACCATATTCCTCTTATTGTTGCAACTACCTTTTTTTAGATTAGTTTAATATTTGATGTATTTGAAATAAGTGTTAAATGGTTATTGGTTTGAAGGGTAAAAATAGTTACATCATGTTTTGGAATAAATGGCTAACAACCACTACTGCACATCAAATTCATTTCCTAATGAAAACTATCAAATAAAAGAGCCTTTATTAATGTAATCAATGTTAATGATAAAATAGATAAAAATAACTAGGAGAAGAAGTAATCAAATTTCAAGGTGTACCATCAAGAGTATGCTAAGAAATATACATGGTGAAATTAAGGTTAAAGATACTTGAAGTCTAAGCATCTTAAAGGTCAAAACCCATGTCATCTCAACAAAGTTAAAGTAGGAAACTTTCAAAGGATGTCAATGAATAAATTAAGTGAATTACTACTTTTAACTTAGATTAGAATATAATTACACTATTTTTATCTTTATATCTTGATTATTGGATCTCATGTACATTAAAAGTATAAGCCTTTCTAATGAGCAACGAGATACCCTATGCCCAACCATATGAATCACAAGCATTCATGCACGATTTGGTCGAATTTTGTGGATGGAACTAGTTGTGCATCTAAATCGTTATGCTTTGATTGTAGTTTTTTGCCTTCCCACTTGGACTAGTGGTAGCTTTGTCATGTATGGTTTAGTCCAAAGTGAGGCATATGATGTTGTCTAATTCTATGATACTCCTAATGATGATAAAGAGATAAATTAACTAAGCTAATGAACAATGGAAAATAAGATCTAAAGTAGCCTATGTGCAATGAGTATCCATCCCTAATCATTCGTACACATCTTGGATTTCATATAACTACTGCTAGGATTGCTAAGTGTAGGTCATTGGGTGTGCCAAATGATACACTGCCGGATTACAAAGTACTTACACATAATTGCTTGTGATTAAGTTGTACTCATTCTGCTTGATGACAATGTTAGTAAATAGCAATAAATGGAAACATTAACTAAAGAAAATAATAAATAATTAAACAATTAAATAATTAAAGCAATAATAAATCTAAGTGAATACCACAATGATAGAAGTAATCTCGATCTTTATTTCTAGTCATGTAATGTGTCCAAGTATGTCACACTCGAACAAAGGTGCCATACGATTACAAGCATGACATTGCAGGCATGCATTGGGAATAATAGAACTTGAATTCAAAAATCTACGAAAGACCATCAAAAAGTGAGAACTAAAACTATGTCTCAATTGTGCACCCAAGTGCTATATTTATAGGCTAACATGGAGGAGATGATATCAGATATCCAACATCATTTCTTGGGACTTGATATCACGTATCCGATATTAGAGCCTCGATATCAAGTATTTGATATCGAGGCTAACACAATGATGACTCGTCACTTTTTATGATGAAATCTATTTTTACACAATAATATGATATTTGGTATATTCTAATATTCATTTATATTTTATCTAAAATAGTAGTGTAATACATTAGCACTTATCTTATGTAAGTTAATAAATGAGGTGTAGTTCATTGGTTAAGACATTAAGTTATAATATTGGAGTCAAGTATAATGTTGAGCTTAATAACATGATAGAATTTTAATTTGTAGAAATTAATTAATTAAAATGTGTTTTTAAGTCATCTATTAGAGTTGCACCTTCATACATGCTTCTCATGCCATTTCAATCACAACAAATGCTAACCATAACAAAGGAATATTTTTAGACATTGGTTACATATCTTTTTAGGGAGTGGAACTTGAAACATTTATCTAGTAATATTTATTTCCAAAGCATATAATTTAGTTAGAACTTTATAAATTAGTATTACCTACAACAATGAGGTGTTTAGCTTAGTGGTAAGACTTTTGATTTGAAACCACCAAGTTATGGGTTCAATTTTGTTGGACAATGCTGAGTGGTAAATCATGGAGTGTACCTATATTATAATTAGTTTAGGGTTAATACATTAAGATATAATAATGATGAAGTAAATTGTAGTGGGGTGTTGAAACCCAAAACAAGTGAAACATAGGTACACCCCAAGATATATAATCTAATTAGAATTTTATATAACTGAGCATTACCCACCAGAATTGAACCCATGACCTAGAACTAATGATGTAGTTAATTGTAGAGATGAACTTAACCATCTGATCAAATTTTAATTTGTGATGGGAACATGATTAATTTCAAACATTAATTAATTAATTAAAATGTGTTCTTGAGTGATTCATTAAAGTTGTACCTTGAGTCATTCATTCAAGTTGTACCTTTATCATAAGAAATGATAAGCACAATAGAGGAGTACTCTTAGACATGAGTCAGATGCCTTCTAGGGGGTGGAACCTAAAAAATTTGTTTAGAAATACTTATCTCCAAGATATATAATCTATATGGAACTTTATAACTTAGTATTACCTACCAAAATTGTATAACCGAGAGTTTTCAAATCAAGAGCTTTGCCATAAGGCTAACACCTCATTGTTTTACATGCATTTCTAGTCACTTGTTAAGATTATTTTCCAAATTTGTTTTCCTTGATAGAGATTGACCTTTAGACATGAATCACATGTCCTCCAAGTTATGTTTCAAGATCGATAAAGTTTATTAATTAATTAATTTTCAACTTACATTTGAGCATGGGTCACATGCCTTTCTAAAAGATTGTCAAATGAATGAGATTTTGTTAATGTCCAATCTTTATTTTGTTTATGGTCAATATAGTAAGTTGTTAAAATCAATAAAAAGACAATCATGGACAATGATATTTCAAATTTATTATGATGTCTTAGGAGTTCATAAATCCCCTTGATTTCATATCATTTTCCTTCATCCTTAGTCTTTCATTCTTCATTTCATGTTTGATGATCATGAAAGCTCATTAAAAGTTAATAATACAATAACCATATTGCATCTATAGTAATGACTTCTTCTTAAATTGGAAAATGGAGGAATGATTAAATTGGTCTCACTAGTTATCATAAATAAAATGTTATAAGTGAATGATACAAAGTGAAATATTACAACCTCATGATATATATGATGCTTACAAATTCATAAAAGACTAAGAAATCTTTAAAGCTAAAAATTATTAAGAAAATAAAAAAGATCAAGAAATACAAAAATACCAAGAAATTAAAAAGGATTTAAGAAATACAAGATATTCAAGAACTAGGAAAAATAAAAAAAACCTTAGAAAGATTAAGAAATAGAAAATTATAAAAATGGGAAAAGTGGCAAAAATAAAACAATGATAAGAGAGGAAAATTTAATCCAAAAAAGGTCATCTTATTGATTTTTTAGTTGGATACTCCTCCTCATAACCATATTAGAAGTGAAGATACTAAAAATAGACTTAGTTGGAAAGGCATCTTGAGGTGTTAGCTTAGTTGTAAGAGTCTTGACTTGGTAACTTGAGGTTACAAGTTCAAGTTCACTAGGTAGCATTGAATTTTAGACTTTAACAAAATTCTGTAAAAGAAAGTATGAAACTAGTCTAATAGATCTAAGGCATCTTAGGGGATGTAAGTAAAAAAAATAAAATTTCATAGATAATTTCACTTATTGAATATTAGAGAAGGGGTTCCTAGAATCCAAAAGAATGTCTATAAGTATATTTAAAAATACTTTAAAATATATAGCCAACATGATACTTTAGAAGAATTATAGAAGAATATAGTGATGCTTCAAGTCATAGGACCTAGGTTCAAGCTTAAGTGTAGCCACTTGAAAGAGGTTAGACTTTCACTCGTCTACGAGCCTCTGAAGATCCTGCCTTGGTAAGATGAGCATTAAGACTCTGGGTGATGATCTTTTTTATAACGATGCCTCAAGTGTAACTCAAATTGTTAACATTTTGACAATGAGATTACCACTTAAGCCACCTAGCTTCACTTGTTGAATATTAACTAAGATTAGTTTTTTGGATGTTAATGAATGATGGATCCATAAGGTGACTGACTTCTAAATGACGTGGAAAAGGTATGTTCCCTTTCATAATGTGGAAACTTAGCCTTTTAGGGGGTATTATTTTTTCTTTAGAGAGAGTTTTCTCTTCTCTTTATAAGAAACTCTTTAGTAAGAAGTGAAAGCCTCTGTGACTTGGAGTTACCAGGCCAAGACTTGTACCACTAGGATACATTAGGAGAATCATAGAAAGTTATACTGATGTCTCAATTTGACTCAAATTAATAACCTCTTGCCTAATAGGACAAAAAGCTAATTTCTTGGCTATCTATCACTAGTAAACTATCTTTTGTGATACATAATTAGGATTATAATATAACACTTTATCTCCATGTAGCCAATGATAGGTTGCTTGACTGGTTAGCTCATTGTCTTATTAGGTAAGGATTTACTAGTTCAAGTCACACTTAAGACATTATTACATTCCTCTATAATTCTTCTAAAGTCTCTATTGGTTATATGTCTTGGGGTGTATTTATAGTCTTTCTTTTGGGTTTTGATACACACCCCCACCCTTCCCCCTTCATCCTTCTAACTTTATCTTCATTTTTGAGCTCAAGGTATTATGCTTAATGGTAAGAGTCTTTACTTGATAACCTTAGGTCATAGGTTCAATTCAATTGGGTATCATTAAGTTATAAGTTAAAAAAACTTCAAAAAATAAATTTCGATTAGATCGAGTCTCAAAATTGCCCACTAGAATTGAACCCATGACTTGTTGCCTTAAAATCAAGAGTCCTACCACTAGGGTAATACCTCATTGTATAAGTAATTTTTAGGGACCATCACTTAGATTGATGGTAAGATGATTGTTTCTTAAGTCGAAAGATGTGGGTTTGATTTTGGTGGGTAAAGTTAAGAGTTCTATTTAGATTATATATTTTGGGATGTACCTACATTTTAATGATTTTAGGTTTCAACAAAAGATGTGGGTTTGAGTGTCGACAAAGCAACTTGATGATGTTAGGCTTTCACTCATCTATTGACCTTTTTGGATTTCCTCTTGGAAAGATGAGCATCGAGGCTTTAGGTAATGATCCATTGATCTTTGTATAAGTATTTTAAAAAATTTTTACATATAAAAGCTCATAGGAAGTTTTCATGTAGTTCTATAGACTCATAATATTATCATACATTGCTTTATTTTTTGAGTACCCGCAAAAGGATGAGAGAGAGAGAAGAGATCCAATAAGCATGAATGGTCCTCATTGTGTGGAACTGCTGCATCATCATTGGTGAAGATAGTCCTACTTCCCATCCATGCTTCCCATTGTAATCACAACAAAATCATAAATTAGTATGCAATGTGTAACACATAGCTGTTAAATGCCTTGTCTCGTTAGTGGTTACACTTGGCTAGGTTGTGATTGTGGTAGATTGATTTATTTAGTAGTGTTAGTAGGAAGGCTGACAAATAGGGCAAATTAGATAAGTGGTTCATTAAATTTAGAAAAAGATCAACACAAGGAAATATTTGAAGAGGATATCAGAATTCACAATAATAATAATAAAAATAAAAAAAATTCACTGAAAATGGTTATGAAGATGTGCACAATTGGATGCCATTGATGGGATAAAAAAAAAGAATTTGATTGTAAAAGTGTCTAAGGGTAAAGAAATTAACTAACCCAACCAAAAGATATGCAAGTGGGTCCTCCCCAAAGTAGGCATAGGCCTTTTATTATGCCCTTTCATAATTTGATTTAATTAGTTAGCTAATCTCTAACTAGTCCTAACATAAGCATCTAGTCCCATTTTCTATACATGTCTTAAACCCATGTATCCACTGTTGGGGTTACCAAGTGCTATGCTACTAGGTGAACCAAGCAGTAATGTTGCTGGGATTAGCAAGCAAATACATGTTTATGCTCGAAGCCGTCATACTTATGTGTTTAATCTATTTAGCTTACTAATTAAATAATCACTTAAAATCTAATTTAGCTTAATTAATTACATAATTAATAAAAATAATAAATTCATAAATGAATCATTAATCTATTCCAAGTTCTACAAGGTTTGATCAAAAGGTTTGTCTTTATTGTCATTCACACTAGTGTGTTCAGGTACAACATTGCTCAAATAAAGATTTGTACACTTTCTAGCTTTTGTTGTAGGCACTTAGAGAAATATTATAACTCTCAAATAACAAAACTACAAGCACTCTACTACAACTATCACAAAACATGCCATAAACATGATTGATGAGCATGTATTTATAGACTTTATTCTAGAGCTACGTTGATAGGGCCCCATAGATGTAGTAAACACTACATCAATGTGGCCCTGTCAATGGGGCAACACAATGTAGATGGGGCTACATCAACGAGGCCATGTCAATGGGGGTCCATCCACATGACACAATGATGATTCATCAACATGGACATTGGATGGTTTAAGATTAGGTAAAAAAGGATGAGTCTCAAGATCTAAGCATGAAATGCTTGGAACTTGGATCTCAGCAATGATGATTACTTCATGATCATGAAAAAGAAGTGTATCTTCTAATGAATGGAAGATGAAACCTCACAATGTTGAGCTAGCCATGATCATCTTAGTATTTTGTTAACACCAAGACATTCACATATGACCATGGAGAAAGATTTAGATTATATAAAGTCTCCAATAGTAGAAGGCAACCTTATGGAACCTATAACCTCAATTCAAGTACCATTGAAAGAAATAAGGTTTGTACAAGTTTCACTAAATGTTACATGATCATGAAGACTAAAGTATTTAATAAGAATCAATGTGATGACGTTAGATCCTATGCCAAAATCACATGTATCAAAGATAAGATAACATCAAATAATGCTTTAATCATTATTTATATAGGTAGCTAATAGATATCCCTAGTCTTCAAGTCTGTCTTAATGTTCTCATCATGGAAGTTCATGTTCTTTGATCCATGGTAAGAAAATTAAAGAAATAATGAAATAACCTTAATCTAGGTACGAGTATTACTCAACACCACAATTCTTTTAAGAACATTGTATAGAGTTGCTTGATGTTCTTTGAAGGTTGCAACTAGATCATACATGAATAGGCTTATTCCCTTAGAGCATACAATTGATGTCATTTATTATACTACTTTCCTATCCATCAATTGAGGTGTTTGTAGAGTAGGTGCAATTGTGACCAATTGTATAGGATTGAACATAGGAGGTAAGCTATTTAATATGGCATACTCTTACTATTATTTAAAAGATATTTTTTTTGTGCCTTAGAAGATTATTTAGGCACATGAGGAACTATTTCTTTCTTTTTTTCCTATTGAGTTTCCTTAATTTTTTGACTATTAGAGATGATTCTTAGTTAAGATGATGGAAAGGATTAGATAGTATGTGAAGAAGTATTTTGTGTTTCAATTTAATAGTACAAAGTAAATTGTGAATAGGATGAGCAAACCAATTGATAAGACAGAGATTCATGTAGTTGTAAACTTGGGATTGATGATAAGGACTAGAAAATATGTAATGTGACTCTATAGATGAATAGTTAGATGAATGGGATGCTAATTTATGACTAGCTAAATTTATGTGATAGGCTGTATGTGAGGAATTATAAAGTGATACAGAAGTTGTCATGTAGTTAGACCAATGAATCACATACAGTTTCTTAGGTAGTGATGATTGATGCCTAGGATCCCTATAATCAAACTAGAAAATGACATATGATTCCTTTGAAGGAGAGTATTCCTTTCTAAGTGGAAGCAAAGATGAAATTTTCAGTTTCCAAAAGATCTTGAAAAACTTCAAGCTATTGATTATCTACACGCACAGTTGATGGTTCACTTTCAATCACTATATTTTCCTAATCTATGAGGTATTGTATGTTATCTATGTCATGACTAGTAGTCTCATGGTAGTAACAATACTTTCTATAATCATAACATTTTAATATTTTAAGATATCCTTCCTACCTTTAACAAAGGTTCATTACTATTAGTTAGATGCAACGATAGTATGTCCTCACTTGATTAGAAACTTGTTTTCTTCTTAGGTGACTATCTCTAAGAAGATTATTATGAAGTAGAAAATACCTCATGGGTATTTTAATGTATTGATCTTAATTCCTTTATGGCATGCATTGTTGAGCTAAATGAGATGAAGCTAAATAAGCATTTTTTTTCCTCCCTATGACATGGATTATCCTTTCTCTTATTTCAAAGCTTTGTTGGCTTTATTACAAATTAAGAAGAATTCCTAGTCACCATGCTAAATTGTAGCTTCTTCAATATGTCTAGTAGCTAGGAAAGTATCATTTAGAGAATGAGGCTTAGGACAAGTGATCATTTTCTAGATGTACTTAATGACCACAACTTCAAAGATATCTTAAAGATGATATTCTTTCAAATGGTAGGATAACTTGGTATATGTAGTTTTCCATTGAGAAATGAACTTTTTAGTAGGTTCATTATGAGCTTCCTTAATTGCTACAAAGAATGTGATGCTACTACTTTAAGATACAATAAACATGAAACACTTAATGAAAGTAGCTAGCAAGTGTTCCAATGAAGTAGTGAATTCATGAGCTAAAGATGTATACCATTCAAGTGCTCTTCTAGAGAGTGAGTTAGAAAAAAACCTAAGTACAATCTACGGATAGGAAGCAATAAGCATGCACTCATTGTTGAATGTAACTACATGATTCATTAGGTGTCCTAATTTACCATTGTATTTTATGAAAATTAGCAACAATACTTCTTTAGGTAAAAATGGCATAGGAATCAATGAGCCTATAGGATCATTCAAAACCCAATCCAAAGAGATGGAAGAGCCATCTTGCATAGCCAAAATTTAGTTATTTTATCTTCATTACTTTGAAGACAAGACATGACATCATTGAGTAATGTAAGGAGTTCTAGATTAGTTCTTAGAAAATATGACCAAGGCTTGGTTATAGTTATAGGCAGAAAAGTTAGAGGACGACACATATATATAATAGGTCCAAATGTTGTTAAGATAGGTAAGTCTAATGAAATAAAATTAGGTAAATTAAAAGGAGTAGGTTACTTATAACTAGGTTGAACAGTACTAAACATCATAGCAATGATAGTAATAAGGATTCAAATGGAAGGGAATGATGAAATAGTGGATTGAGGTAGAGGAACAGAAAAGGAAGGTTCAAAAAATGGGTTTCGGAACTAGAAGAATAAGTGTAGATTACTATTATTATTGAAAGAATAAAAGCTATATGATGGGGGGCATAGAGCTAATAGAAAGGCTAAGGTTAGATTATCCCAAGTTAAGAGAGATAGATCTAGGCAAAGAAACATGTTTCATAGTACCATTAATATTATGCATATGGTATGACAAGGGAATGGACCTATTAAGGTCCTTAGCTAGTTGTTTTTTATCTTCATTAATTAGGTAAACATCGAAGTCTAAGGTTATGCTTTCTCTTTTCCTTCTGGTAGGCTAATGAGACCAAATGACATTGAATAGGTCAAATTTGATCAAATAAGGTTGCATTAGGCTAGAAATAGTATAAATAAAAATAATTTATTTTTATTTAATAATTTTATAATTGGGATGAGTAAAATTTAAATAAATCAATTATAAGTTACTAAAATAGGTGAAAACTTAAAGAAAATTGGTTGCAAATTGTCAAAATTGGTAAAAAGCTAAGAAAAATAGGTTGTAAACTATCGAAATTAGAAAAAATCTAAAGAAAAAAAGTTGTAAATTTTCAAAATATTATGTCGTAAAAACTATAGTGATGGAAAAATTCAGTGTTGGAAGGCCAAAAATTTCTGCACAAAATAGTTTAACCTTGGATCCACAGGCCTCAAAAAAAGTTACAAAATAATGGTTAAGAGATTATAGATTGTGTAGTTTAATAGCCTAAGATCAAAATCTCAACAAATTCACAAGAGGCATGGGCACTAGAAAATCATTATCTCAACCTGGAACATAAGGAGGGAGACCATGATCTAGGCAACAATAGGTCTCAACAATGAAGATCTAATACTCACTATGAAGAGTAACATCAGAGAGGATGCATCCACAAGGGAAGACTCTCATCAAAAGAGGTGAGGTCTCAATAAGAACCAAAAATAGGATGAACTTCTCTAGAAGGTCTCAAAATCAAAATTCTAAGGGAAATATCACCAACCAAAGAAGTCATGCCACAAAACCAAGGGCAACACAACTAGCTCAAACAAGAAAACACAACACCTAAAATGTCTACAACAAGGAAAATCATACTCAAAGCACAAGAGGTTATCAAAATAAGGACCATAGTAATTTGGTCTTGGGGATGACACACATGATCTTAAAATGCATCCTCAACAATCCCAGAAACAAGTCATCACCTAGCTTAGAGCACAAAGCCTTGCATTACAAATGATAGTACAACAAGAAAGAAACTTATGTAGATTTTGAAGTTGTAGCTAGGAAAATACATGCCTACACAACTAGATAAATATAAAATCATAAACATGAACCTATGAAGTCTAGTAGTGATAGTATTTATCCACCTTAAATAAGGCTCACCAAGAGCACATGTCTGAAGCCCCTCCATTCCAATGTACTTGGAAACCAACATGTCTTAATTTGTAATCTCCACACTCACTATATCTAAGGTGAGTGGAGGTGTAAGGATATTACATCCTGCATAATCCAATCAATGCCATCTCGATACATGTGATCTAGGTGGAGACCGAAGAAGAGACTAGGTTCAATTCAACCCAGATGAAGGACTAGAGATCTACGATGAGAGCTCCTTGAGCAACACAATTTATAATTTGCCAATAGAACTCTCCTCAGCGATATCAAAGTAAAACCACAACTAGTTTAATCATAAGTAAATTGGTGGAGGACAACATGACAACACAGTTGTATACAACCTCTGGTAAGAAGAACATACATTAGTTGCTCACACTGTAACATCAACACCATAATGAAAAGCTTAAGAGTCTTACCATAAGGTAACTATTTGAAGGATACACAAGGATATGATCCAATATCACTATGATATATATCTAGAATGACCATACATAAGAAACCTCTAAGGTATAACACTACCAAAGGATACACACTTGTCACAAAAAAATAAAATCATTCGATACCACCGGTAAAAATGTTGTCTTGATGTTGTTTGACAGCCCAAGGTATTCACTGAGATCTAATGAATCTGGGATGGAAGACCTAGGGAATACACNGCCATTTATGAATCATGCTAATCACTAATGGAAAAATGTTATAAGAATATTGATTTGAAAATTCCAAGCCATCAATCCCATTCTAGTGAGCAATGCTAAGTTATGAAGTTCTAATTGAACTGTATATGTTAGGCCCCCTCCCTCCACCAACCCCCCTCTCAACTCACCTTAAAAACTTAATCCAATGTTTGTCAACATAAAATTACAATTGTAAGAGAAAGATGACTATGAAAAGATTATACATGGGGCATACACAATGAACATATGTTTGTTTGAATATGTCATGGAAAGACCATAAAAAAGTTGATGAACAAGGTTATCCTATGGTCTTTTGTTCTTTTCACAATTTTGTTTCTTCTACATGGTTAGGACAGATGCATAATTTTAAATCTCTCACAACAATCCATGTAGCTTTAGGTTGGATGTAGGTATGTGTGGGAAGTNCAACTTTTTTATGGTCTTTCCATGACATATTCAAACAAACATATGTTCATTGTGTATGCCCCATGTATAATCTTTTCATAGTCATCTTTCTCTTACAATTGTAATTTTATGTTGACAAACATTGGATTAAGTTTTGAAGGTGAGTTGAGAGGGGGGTTGGTGGAGGGAGGGGGCCTAACATATATAGTTCAATTAGAACTTCATAACTTAGCATTGCTCACTAGAATGGGATTGATGGCTTGGAATTTTCAAATCAATATTCTTATAACATTTTTCCATTAGTGATTAGCATGATTCATAAATGGCTTTTTATGTGAAGCATCTATAGTAAAAACAAAGAAAATAAAATTTTATCTAAAATGTATTTTGTGAGACATATAGTAGGCTAACTTATTGTCTAACACTTGCCATGGTGCTAGTGCTTATGCTTTTAATGTAGTAAAACAAATAGTTGAGGGTTGCAAGGATGTTGATCCTAAAACCAAATTATATGAAAAGAATAAAAGAAAATAAGTAAAACTCTAGCACTATGTAAAAGAAAATGCCCAATGGTTTTAGAGATGATTTTCCATATGTTCATTCTTATAACCAATCCTGAAAGATCTCTCCTTTGAGATAGGAAAAGGATCAAAACTAACCCTCTTTTACAAGAATCCTTTTGAGTTTTCTCTTCATCAAACTTGAAGAGAAGTGAAATATAAAGGGTAGTTTTGATTAATTAATTAAAAAATTGGAAAGTTTTCCCTTTTCATACTTTTTCACCTTAATCTCTACTAATAGTTAATTTGTTTCACTTATTTTTTTAGAGTATTAATTGTAAGTTTGTACACCTAATTAAATACTTTGAAAAACTGGCTTCTTGATGAAAATAGATTTTTAAAAAATTCTTGTAGAAGTAATACATAACTGGCTTCTAAACAACTCATAGTGGATGGTGCATTAGAGCTATGGAAAATTTTATGGCCTTACGAGTGTAAGCAACAACACACAAAGTGATGTCAAGTAACACTCTCTAAAGCAATGTTATTACATCCATGATAAAGTGTAACACCTCACCCTACCACTCTTGGCTAGGATGAAGTGATGCTTAGAATCACTAGTAATAACACAATGAAAGCATGAAAAATTGAAAGTTAATGATGCATGAAAATACATTAAGAATAAACCGCTCAATATATATAAATATTATGGAAAGTCACACAACACAACAATTTATGCCAAAAAAATTAACTATACATTTCAATTTATAAAATTACATGTCTCTACATAAATAAAAAAATTTGTACTACTCTCACAAGATGCAAAACATAGACATCATCATATACATAAGAGTACAATAAGGGTCATACAAATATGAATAGTCAATAATACTATGCATGGAAATATACATTAAAAAATCCCCAAATATTTTCCTCTCATATGCTCTCTCTTAGTGCTTGTGTGCACCCCTATAGCTTCCACCTATAACTAAACAAAGTTAGTATAAAATTGAGTGAGAAGCCTTTACACTTCCCCTACTAGATGATCAAAAAGTTCTACATTAGAGGAGAGGAATGGAGTACAAGGCAAGCTGCATCAACTATTAGTCTCACAAATGCTATAAGTAACACATGTACATACAATACCACACACAGTATTAGCATAATCTCTATTAGAATGAACAAATTGCTAACATGTAATCACAAATATAATAATTATTAAACATAAACAATCATATATCCATTGCACAACACTACATGTATTTTCACTATCAAGTTTATGCATTCATACCCACACTATCCCATCAAGCAACACATGGACCATACAATCATAAATCAATTATAAAATATATTATCATCACTATGATTCATAAATTGATACCCTCATATATAGCTTACCCATGTGGTTACTAGCATATCCACACTTAGTGTAGCATGTAAAACATTGTCATGAGTACTCATAATTAGTCATTACCTATAGGCCTTTTATTACTCTTTTATTTACCTGATCGATTGTAGGGTTTATCAACTTATGACCTGTAACCACTAGCCTTTTGGGGGACTAGCTATAGGAATGAACATACCTATGCCATGTACTAGCCATAGGGATGAACACACCTATGCTCTCTCATTCTCAAGATTAGGCTTGTGACAAGAGCCTCATTGATGCATCATAGTCAAGGTTAATTTATAAATATCTCTAGGATGCCTCATCACCAACTAGCTCATACCCTTATGCTAACACCACTTGCCAATGACCACTACAAGCATCATTGTGAAGACACGTACCAATCTAAGCTAGCTTAACCCAATATATGACATAAGCATAACACATCCAAAACAAATAGAACATGACTACATATATCCACACCTAGTAGTTACACTTATTACATGAAAACAATGTCAAAACTTGACATACCAAAATTTACTCTTTGAACTATATATAATTTTGTAAAAATGATCATTATTGTAACCTCTAAGATAATAGCTACATAATTGCTATTGTAACCTCTAAGATTATAGCTTGGCATTTTCTTCTTTTCATCTCTTCACATACATATTTTTTGGATTACTTGGTTTGACTGTCAAAGTCACTATGACCTTATTATTTCTAAAAGGTCTATATTCTTTGATTTGTGGGATAGTTTAGACAAAAATGTAGCTATTCAAGATTCTCATAATGGTTTTCTTGATTTTTCTTGGATTAGTGACCATCATGTTTTTCCATATTGGCCTAAGTTCATATATACTCTCATTAGTTCTTATACTAATATTTGGCCAAGATTCAATTATGTTTGGAAGGTTAATCACAATGTGCAGTTATGGAAGTGGCGAATTTAAAAGATATGAAATACCATTACTCCTTCAAAAATTGGGTATTTTCTATAGTACTTGATTCATCAAGGTTTTCCTATTAGTATTTGGTGCTCTCATTTGGGTGTTCATGGCCCAAAATGTCCTATGTGCAACATGGAAGATACATTCATCCATTATTTTTTTTACTTGTCCCCTTGGTTGTAGCTTTTGAACTTGGTGTAGTAGGTATCTACATGGTTTCCAACTAGGATTAGATGATGTTTTATTTTTTTATACTCCTCCACTTTAAGGATTTCTATGTCATAGTTGGCATTGCTTTCACCATATTATTTTGTATGGGATCTAGAATTTTCAATGCAATATGAGTTTTCACAAAGATTCTCTACCTAATTTTCTTTCTTTGTCAATTCAAGGTGAAATCATTTAGTAATTAATGCTTTAGCTAAATTCCTAAATGTTCCTCTCTACAATTTTTTATATTAATAAGATGCCTTTAGTATGAAGTGAAAAACCATTTGGATGCTTCTACATGAGAGCAAGGTCTCATCATTTTTCTACCACAAAGAGGGGGCTTTTCAAGATTGGTTGTAAAGATAAAAACCTAAAAAGGCATCACCAAAACCAATGGGTGTTTATTTTTTGTTGTTTTGGAGTTTCTCCCTTGCTTCTCTACTTTTGTAAACTAAATTTGGTTTTTGCTAAATATATTTATTTTTTGGGGTTCAACACCTCCCCTAAGGAGGAGATACAGAAGATGAAGTAGGTGACAATGGTTGTGGTAAGTATTAAGGTAAGTGTTGTCCATGGGTTTCCTAAATGGTTTTATTTAATGTATGTTAACCATGATTAGATTTTGTGGGTTCAAAGGCTAATATATATATATATAGAATGCTTAAGGGCCCACATATTATAGTAGTTAAATAGCCATGGCATGGATGATATTTATCATATGCATTTTTTTTACTATGGCTTGGCTTTTAATTTTAAATAATGTAGTATTTAAAGAATGCTTGCAACCATGCAACAATTGCAGCCAATTGGAAACCATGTACAATTGAAATTAATTATGAAAGACCATGGCTTTGTAAAGGAAATAATGATAAATTGCATGGCGATTTATAGATATATGGCTTGGCAAGTCAAATAGCCATGGCTAGCCATACCAACCAAAAACCATGGCATGTGACCAAGCCCTAAGTAATAGACTAGATGAACAATGTAGGGTTCTTTCTAAAGCATCTAAAATTTTATGCATTTGGACACATGATTTGGATTCTAGTATAAGACCTTATCCCCTAGTTGTATTTCTTGGTACCTATGTTTTACATCATACTTTTTCTTATTATAGAACTTGTGGACTTTTTTATACATAAGGATAATTTTCATCAATTATTCTTCTTGTACTATAGTGAGGTCCAAGCCTAAGTCATATCCCATGGCTAGCGTAAGAAGTTCAACTTGAAAAGGTAATTTTAGTAACACTAACTCATAGGAAGAGTATCCTATAGGAAGTTTTCATGTGGATCTAGATGCTTATAAGGCATTGGTAAATTTGGTGCTTCAATCATTCTTATATTTATTAATAGTAGGAATTAAGATCTAGCTAACTTCACTATTAGTGACTTCAGCTTTGCCATTAGCTTAGGGATGGTAAAGTATAGTTAGTTTGTGGTTCAAGCCTAAGTTTTGCATGAGTATTTTAAACATTATCTTTATAAAGCATATCCCATTGTCTAAGTTAAGTGCTTATGACATACTAAATCTATTTACTACATGTTACTCAAAGAATCTGATAACAATTGTTATGATATAATTACTTACTATAGCTACTTCAACCCACTTTGTACAATAGTCCATAGCAACGATGATGTCTACCTTTCCATTTAATGTAGAGGTGATGGAGCTCATAAAGTTAATTTTCCAAAGATTAAACAACTTTAATGGTTAGATCTACTATTGCAGTCCCTCAAAGTGAGCTATTAATCCATTATCTCTTTAATAATGCTTGTAGAATGTAGCAATGTATTATGCATCTCTAAAGAGTATGAGCCAAAAATATTTAGCTCTAAATATTTTTAAGGTTATTTATCTTCTAGTGTAATGATCACCATAAGATCCTTCTTGCTCATCCTAGAGAACTCTAGATTTTGCTCTAGTAGATACTAGTGAACTAGGTTTTCTATACAAATCTTATATAGGTTTCCCTCTATTTCCATGTATCATTTGACATAGTGGAGAAATTGCTACATCATGCACTTGTCCCATTTAGTAGGAACCTTCTGTTCTTTTAAATAAGTAAGATATTTAGCAAACCACAAAACTATTGCATCATGCACTTGTCTCATTTAGTATAGACCTTTTGTTCCTTCAAGTAAGTAAGATTTTTAGCAAACCAAAAAATGATTGCTAATTGAGAGATTATAGTAACTTTAGCAAATAAAGGCTCATTTAGGAATCGATCGAACAAGGGTTCTTAATCAACCTTGTTATCCCATCATAACTAAGATGAATGATGTGTAATATTCTTCATTGAAATACACAAAATATAGATGAGATATTATAATTGCAACTTACATTAAACATAGATGAGATATTATAGTTGTAAATTTAGTTGATTTGTTCTAAATGTTACTCTGAACACTTGGTAATTCAAATTCATAGTAAGTATATTTTTATTATCAATTAGATCTAGAAGGTCTATTGTGAAGATTTAATGTTAATTTTATCTATATCATTATTTAACTAAGTTTATGTAGTCTACTTACAGCTTTATAAATGAGCATTGCTTAGCAAAATTGAACCTATAACTTAATTCTTTCGAATCAATAGTCTTACCATTAGGCTAACACCTCATTTCTTAAACCAAGATAACTTATAAGAGATGGATGCATTTTATGAAGGCAACACTATTCTAAATTTGGAAGTTGATATGCACCTAGTTCCATTGGCTCATTGGGCTCCTCTGTAATTTAGTTTGTGTTGACTCCTCTCTGTTAATGGCCTTGCATCTCTTTGAGTTTCTGTCCTTCACTGTAAAATGGCAGTTTCTCTTTGATCTCCACTTTACTTTCCTCAGTTCACTGGCCTTCTTTAGGTTGGTGCTTGTAAATTTTACTTTCTCTATTAATAGTTAATGCAATATGATATTAAAAAGTGCTATTATAAATTTAGAGTTGGAAATTGATACTCAAAGGTCATTGTTAATAAATAATCATTTTTTAGAATAATGAGGTGTTACCTAGTGGTAAGGGTCTTGCCCATGTAGTTTCATGTCATAGGTTTGATTCTATGAGGTAACACTGAGTTATAAACTTCTATAAATCTTGGGATGTACCTATATTATCCCCCAAAAATCATTTTCAGATGTTACCTTTCAAAGCTTATTGTCTAATATTATATGTTAATAAAATTTACTAAAGAAATATAAATCAAAATAAAAAAAAGCATTAAAAAATTACAACTTTTTTCCTTTTTAGGAAGCAAATATGCATGCCAACCTAAAAAATTAGCAAAAGAAAGATTGAAATACAAATTGTACATGTTGAATTTAGGGATTAAAACCCAAAACAATATACTACCTTCATTTGTATTTATAGTTGTTAAATGAAAGATAATTTAAATGAAACTGAAATTGAAATTTTAAGTTCATAAATCCTCTGGATTTATTGGATTATTTGACACTTTTCAGATGATGAGATCCCATTAATGCTTTGCTAATTGTGTATGTAACTGATGTGGAATAGTAGTTGACAAATAATTTGCCTTTAAATTAAGGTCGCCTGCTAGGAATAGGAATGTTTTTTTGCCTTCTACATTTTCCAAAAATTTTTAATATAAGGCTTGATTTACCAAATCTTGGGTAGGATCACAATATAGAATGTACTCTTGTATATTTCATTTATTAAGTAATATAATTGAATCCTTTATCATGGGTTCACATCTACCATTTTTTTGGACTATTTATTCAATAAAGATCTAGAAAAATGACATGTAATCTATAAAATAACAAATATAAATGTGAAGTCTATTTAATATATTTTTTAGGTGTTCAATTTAATAAAACCTTAATTTCAATTTCATGATATTAACATAAACAATTATGGTTACTTAAAAGATTTAGTTTTGTTTTATAGCAAATATTGAAAAACAAGAAATTTGCATCTGTGAATTCATGAATGGTGTGCAATAAAAAGAAGTCAGGAGAGGAATCCTAACCCCTAAGTGAATGACAAAGACAATTCAAATTATTTTTTGAAAGATCAAAAAATATTATTCTTAGTTCATGTGGGATCTCACTATCACTTCACTACTTATTGATTGAAACAAGGAGATAGATTGCATATATTGTTTGATTATAGGAGAGGGATTATATAATTTTTTGAATGGTCCTTTCTTTAATGCTAATGCTCTTAGACTTAAATATACCATGGACACAACAACTTTATTACATTAAATTTACTTTAAGTAGAAGTATTAATTTTGAGCCATTTTCTTGATGAGGTGTTAACATATCAAAGCTTTATTATAATAATAATAATAAAGATTTGTCTTATAAACCCTTTGCAGTTTCATAAAGCCATCATCAGGAAAATAAATAATTAAATAAATAAATGAAAGTAGATTGATAAAATATCCATGAGAACTAATGTTAATGTTAATTGAAGGAGCTGTGGGCATTTATTTTTGAGAACCCACGGTGCTGATATGTTCATAACATCATTTTTATGAGCGTTTTCCAATTCCAATGTTAGGAAGAGGGAACAACGGGAAGCAAGCGAGTGAAGTCATTTATGAGCGTTTTCCAATTCCAATGTTAGGAACAGGCAACAACGGGACGAAATCGAGTGAGCAACTAATTTAGCGGTGTGCAGTAACTAATCAGCGTAATCGGATCCAAGTGCCATCTGCATTTTTTTAACCTGTAACCACTCATGCCTTATAGTACAGAATTCCAAAATAATCACCAGAAGTCGGCAAATGAAAAATTTGATATGCATAGGCCCGTTATTCTTTTCCTTAAAAGGAAAAAGGGAAAACACCTCTTGTGTGTAGAAATTGTGAAACGCAGGATAAGTTTTTGCAAAAAGAAATACAGAGATAATTATTTTATTGTTGAGTGAGAAGAAAAAGTTTTACAGAAAAAGTAGCGTGCCTAGCCATTATAACAATATAACAACAGCAACAACTAGCATTAGCAGAATATTGTCTACTTATTTCCATAAAATAAGTATGAGAATTAGACTGTGAATGTTCATTGTGGGGAGGCTTAAATCTACCTTTTACAAATTAAGTAAGCATCTTGCTAGCACTTTAAATGGTGTCCCTATGCTTATTTGATACATATCCTATCACTTTAAATGGTGTCCCTATGCTTATTTGATACATATCCTGTACAAATCCTAGGACCTTGATTGAAATTTTAGATGCATGCATGATTTTACTTATGTCAAATTTCAAATCCTCGGTTAGTATTATTTTTTTACTCTAGAATGGTTTTCCACAGTTTCACTTGTCGGTGATTTCTGTTCCTCTTTGTGAACCAGAGATGCAATCACCACATCAGTATTTTTTTTGCAGGAATTCTTGTGGGCCCTTGAAAGCTCTTTTTCTAATCCTACTAAACAAGTCTTCTATCCTTTCGCTTCCCATAAAATCTCCTGATAAGTTCTCAAACAAAGATCGGTATATGAGCTCCTCTGATCTCCCAAAAGCCATTTCATCACCCTGTTTCACTTCTGTTACGTTCTGAAGAGGAAATCCTTACAAAGTTTCACTTCCTTCTTCGCAAAAACCTTCTCTGCATCAATAATATCCTCAACTTCCTCCACTGTTGGAACAAAGGGTGGCACATTGAATTCATCCAAGATCCTCTTCTCAATTAAGCTTGGGCCACATGGTCATTATTATTGTTGGATATATGTATGTGCTCTGCATTCCATGCTTTGGAATCCCTGTCCAAAACTTCCTTTGGAATCTGCGAATCCATAAGACATGAACATGCATGTATTCATTCAACACTATGCATCAAAAGAATCCGATTCGTGGAAGTGATCAAGAAAGTGGGACGGGTTTGTAGCCGTGGACGTTATAGAGAAAATTTAAATATATTAGTTTTTAAAAAAATTAAATCTCATATATCATAAAAGAATCATACTTCCCCCTTCAGCCTTCCTTCGGTTACCATAGTAGCCCTTTCCTGATTTCCGTGTGTTTATTCATTCGTACTCCCTTGTTTTCTGTGGTCTGTCTCATGCCGATGCCATGAATCTTGATTGCTTGCTTGCCACTTAACAATGAAATGAAATTTTTGGTATGATTCAGAACAGGAGAAGATATGTAAGATTTTAATGCAAAATGCAGACATCAGTAAAAGGCAAGAACAATTCGAAGCAAGGCAAGACATCAGTAAAAGGCAAGAACAATTCGAGGCAAGGCAAGGCGACCATTTCAATGTGTAAGTACAAATTCAGACAAAATTTCATTAAGTACAAATTCAGACAAAATTTTATTGGAAATTATGAAATACGTACCGATTGCGAATTTAATGCGCTTCTGTACGTGCTCCCAAATCCAACGCCAACAGTTTGTGAAAATTTCTCCGGAATCGCGAATCTCCGGAATCGCGAATCTCCGGCCCATAGATTCAACATATATTTCTTCTGTGCTCACAAACCAAGTTAAATAAAGCGATCCCCGTATAAGCGATCCCCGTATAAAGTGAATCAGTGACTGCTCATAGAGGACCAACAGCCGCTAGATCGCTGCCTTGATCATGGCTGCTGTCCAAATTTACCAATAACAAACACCAGTGTTTGACATTTGACATATGTTGCTTGTGGATTGTTTCCCACTTTCCCTTCACAGTACATCAAAATCTAAGCCATGCAACTCATTCTTGATTACTGTGGATGTGTAAATTTTGGACACGCGGTTAACACCTGTGAAGGAGACTATATGTGACAAAACAACAATAATAATATTTTAAACAAAATATTAAAAATTTTAAATTTAATAAGGATGTTGAAAAGTTAAATAATTTGTGCAATTTAAAAAAGTATAATAAATAATTCAAAATAAAATGCAAATAATAATATTGAAAACTGTAAAAGTTATCTACATTTGTCCTGTACCAAGTTTTCAATATTATTATTTGCATAAAACTTTCAATATTGAAACGATGTGCATACAACTTGTCTCTACCAAGTTTCTATTTATAGGCAGAGGGCTGCCCCGTGGGCAGAAAAGAAAAGAAAACGTGTCTATTTCTATCTAAGAAAACACAGAAAACCGTCGTTCAACAACAATTGCTACTGGGCAAGCACACTGTCATCTGCAATCTGCAATCTAATGTTCACCGCGTGTTTCACGCTGTGTTCTGCCTCCTGCCGGTAGGAGAGAAAAGACTGCCGAAAAACACCTCCACTGTCGGTGTTGCCTGGGTATTTATAGGGTGTTTATGTGTCCCATGGATAGTTGGCACGAGTTGGATGTGTGTTGGATAGTTGCATTCTTTGACTAAGTTTAATGTATCTGTGTTGGATAGTTGTGCACGAGTTAAATGTGCATTGAATAGTTGCATTCTTTTACAAGTGCATTACATTTATAATTTATGGGTTATTCAAGCTTATGAAAATAAATTTAATTTAAACCATGAAGGTTTGACATGTCAATACTAAACTTGTTCAAACAAGGCCCTATGCCTAACATGGGTGAGGTTGGCCTCAACACAAACTACTTATGAATCCTGAGTGAGGTTGGCCTCAACACAAACTACTTATGAATCCTGAACCATAGACTGCATTACTAAAATATCTTGTTATTTTCTGGTCTTAATGTTCTGGCTTGTAGTACAATAACAGTAAGATAGCAAAAGAGAACAGATCAAAATAAAGAAAACAAGTAACCAGTGGAGTAGTCACCGCAGAGAGCCAGTCCAAAGCAATGGATGAATGAAAGAAATGGATGGATCTGCATGGGAAGTTTGATTATGGGTTCTGTGTGGCAGATATCTGAGAAGTATGTTGAAGTTATTGCAGGGAAGGTCACAGAAGTATAGTTGAAATTCCGAGGGTGAATCTATGGAGCTGCTCAGAAACATTCTTGCCACAGATTGGACGATAAAGTCAGCAGTCATGTAGGTGTTTGAGCCAGTGGCACAGTCTGTGTCTGCAATGAGATATATGGTCGTTGTTGTTAGTAGGGATAAAAAATTATTGAGAACCAAATTTTGAGTGGTCTGCAGCAGCACAGATTGCAGCATGGGTCTGGATGCTAGGATCATTATTTTCTGAAATCACAAGAGCATGTTAAGTTCAATAATAATTATAATTATATTAAATTTTAAAAAACATTTTTCCAGTTTCAAGTAAAATCTAAGACTTGCTTTAAGAAAAAAAAAGTCACGTCGTCGCACTCAAGATTTGGAACCGGCAGATAACACTTCAGGAACCTACGTGGATGAAACCTTCTTAGGCATTAAATCATTGTTTTGAAAAACTACAAGGTTATATACTTATACAGGATGAAGAATCAGAGTGCACTAGCAGTCCAGAACCTAAGAAATCAACTTTTTAATCTGCAGAAAAGAAATGGTAACTATGCAATAAACAAAACTTTCAGTAAACATAGTTGCTCCTCAAGTAAAACTTTAACCCAATATAAATACGACTGCTTAAAACAAAAATATTCAATTTAGATCTTTTCAGTGAAACGCCTTGAAACCAATGTAACTAGAATTAATTAAAGGGAAAACCTGAAGAAGGGAATTGGAGGCATAGCATGATTTATCATGTCCGCCGTTCACGGCCAGAACTGAGTAAACCGGGTTATGCCTAAGTGGCTGACTCTCATTGATGTCCTGCATTGCCCCAGCCATGATCGTTTGTAATTATTTGGGTGGAAGAAATATAATGATGATAAAAAGTTCTACTCGATGGATGTGGATTATGCTTGTATTGTACTGGGAACCGGAACACCATACTGCACCAATTTATAATGCCATTGATGAGGCGCACTTAAACATCAAGACCAACTAATGATGGAATGTTGTACATTAAGTTAGCCAGCAAGAATCCAGCGTAATTAATTAATTAATTAATGCTTGATGTAATTAGAAACTGTGATATAAACTATTTGTTGTAATATTATTTTTTATTTTAAATGTTTATCTTCCATGACAACTAGGAAAGTGTAATTTTCATCCTTAAAATATTCAGATCCACATAGCTTGCATATTCATTCCTCTTATTCTTTCTAGCCTTAAATGATGTGAACTCCAACTAAGTTTATTGATGAAAATGGAAGACAACTTGAGAGTATAGATGATCAATAGCAGACTTCTGAATTAAATTGGTTATCTCTTATGTATTCTCAATAAAATTGTGAATATACTTTAAATCACTTTGTATCTCTTCTAATGATATATCCCAATTCTTTAACTATTGCATCCCTTGAAAATACTATCGTATATAATCTAACAGAAGCATGGAATAGGGTGTCTGTACTTTCACCTTTAATTCATGAAGTAAAAATAGTTTTTTGTATTCTTTCAATAACTTTCCAATTTTTAGTGCAAAGACATGAACCCCAAACTATGCATTCCTATAAAACAAATGGATAAATCACTATCTTAAAAATTTATTTTCTAACCTTCCAACCTCAAAGTCTTGATGCCTAACATTTGTTTTTAATTGCAAAAAGTGCTTTTATTCTTCCTATTATTTTATCCTTAATGTGTTTATTCAATATATAATTATTTAACTATTGAAAACACAAATATCTAAAAGAGTTCATGATTTGTACATTCTAATAACTAAATTTAGGATTATATTGCCTATTTCTTGTGCCCCATGTCATCATTTTAGTTTTCTCTACATTGAGTTGCAATGTAGAAGATATGCAAAATTTTTCTATAATTTCTAACATATTAGACATACATTTCTCATAAGTGGATATCAAAGTAGCATTATCTATATAAAGAAGTATATTCACTATTTGGGAACCAATTTTTACAACATATCTATGTTGTCTAACTAATCTTGCAACTCATTGATGTTGAGACCAAAAATAGTTACGTGTAGTAGAGTATATTACATTCAGTCATTTATTACATCTAACTCATGTGATTCTTTATGCATCTTGGAAATCTCCCCTAAATTGTACAAACATAAATACAAATAAATTGAAAAGTTTGCCCATAAACCTACTGTTTGAGTATGAGTTTAAGTTGTAGCATTTTGACTTAAGTAAAATAATACTAATTATGGGGTTAATTATTAACATTGCTAAAGGCATTGGTGTCAAAAATCTTTGAATTGAACTTCAAAATATTTTCATTACTCTTTTGAGCTTTCATCTATGAGAAAAAAAATCATAGTTTAATGAACAACATTTCTTAGAGTTGAAACTGAAGCATTGTTAGAATTCCATAAGCAGAAATTCCTAAATGAGAAAAAATATGCAACATTTTAGAATATTACAACATTTTTTGGATTTTATCCATGTTAAACTCTTGAACTTTACCTAAAGAAATTCTTTTGATCTTTTCTGCTTACATTTTTTGAAATTTATTTTTGTGAAAATTTTAAAATTTATTAAGGAAATTTCTTTTAATCTTCTCCACTTTCAAATTTATTTACTAAAATAGATAATTAAATCTTTCCAAAGATCCATAAAATAATTATTTTTTCCTTAATTTCATTCTATTATTTCAAGAAAGATGTGATTTTTTATTTTGGTTTATGAATTATTTTTATTTTTTCTTTTTTGAAAATGATGATTAGTTGCCTGTGCATCATTAGGCACCTTTGAATTTTTTCAAAATTATCTACGACATTCATGGCAAGTATAGACATGAACATTAAATGATGGATTGCTATACTCTTTATACAATGCCTCTTTAAGGTAGTTGATAACTTCTCCATACAACTTTTGAGTCATTGGTGCAAGTTTTGCATGAAGGCCTATTTCATTAAGTCATAATCATAATTTTTTCCAACTCACTAAATTCTAAGATTTTGTAAATTCTATAAAACAAATAGATAATCTTTTATTAGGCTTCTTTACAAGTTTGATGCATAGTCTAAGAATGACAAGATGATCCATAATCGAATAATTCTATCTAAAATTTAAAACTTGCTTGACAAATTACTTGTACATTGTTTGTTTATGCCCAATTGCCTTTTCCTTTTTTAAGATTAGTACATAAGAGCTAAGCAAAAATACTACTTATATTTATCATATAATAACTGTTTAGATTATTTTTATTACATTTCAACAAGTCCATTATTAATTACATTTAAAATTTTCCCAAATTTCTTTATAAATAGGTGTCCCTACCTATTTAATTAATTCATTATATAAACCATCTAAACCTATAACTTCTAATCTATTAATGTCATCTATAACTTCTTCTTGAAAACTTGCCAAAAAACTTACAAACATTGTGATAATTAATATTATATTTGCCTAAAAAATATTATTATAAAATGCACAAGCATCATTAAAATGACAACTCACCTATGTAGAAACTTTAGATCAAAGCAACTTCCAAAAATTCTTAGACTATTTTTTGATCATGTAAACAAATTGATTTTATTTTTTTATTTTTTATTTTTTTGCACTCTAGAAAAACATCCCTTTTTATTTTTAAAAAGGTACTTAAATGTCTTGACCAAATGATTCATTTGTTCTTTTATAGTATTTTTTTATAGGAATAGTCATTTCAAGTATTGATAAGGTGCTTATTTCTCAAGTTGAAGACCTAGGTTCAAACCTAGGCATAGCCACTCAAAGAGGTTAAACTTTCACTCATCCCCCAACCCTCTTGGGACCCCACTTAGTGGGATGACCACTATGGCTCCAAGTGATGATCCTTTTATTAGCATTTTTTGTATCTTTTCTAGGTTGGACATATTCACCATGAAACAAATTCTTATGAATTTTATATTTATTAGCATTATTAATACATTTAGCTATCTCAAGTAATATTCATTCCAAGTTTTTACTATACTAATACTAATATTTTATTACATCTATGTAGACCCCATAGGATCTATCAAATAGATGAACTTGTTCAAAATACATCAATAGCAATAAATCGTTAATGTAATAGATGTGTCCAATATTCATGCAACTTGAACAAGTCTTCTATATAATTTCCTAGAACTAACATTGGTAGCTTGAATAATTCACATACATGCCAGCTTGAGATTTGTCATTTTTTTCTAAAGAAATCTATTTTGCAACATTCCAATAATACATGTTGCTCATCTTCGACAATTTGCAGTAAACATAACTAATATATTCTATCTTTATACAAGTTATTATTCCATCTTCCTCTTTCAACTCAAAGATGTTGTGATCCCATTCTTACTCTACTAATTAGTACTCTCATGGATATTGGAATTTTTACATGTAGATATTTCATTTCATCATGCTTGCTACCTCTAATATTTTGCTAATAGAATGATTTTTTTTGTATTTTTGCATCATTTTGATACCTTTCTACAACTTTCCCTCTTAACAAGTTTCCCAGCTTGTCCTAAATTTATTATTCCATCAATATTATCAATGCCCCATTTTTGTAGCCATAATTGTCCTGCATGAAACCACCCCTACTATTGAGATTTTCAAATGATCTTTTTTGAGATCTTCTTACTACTTTTATGTTTTAAGTATAATGTTAAAAACTAATACATTGTTGCATCTTCCAATAGCAATAAATTAGCTTCTAATAAAAGTATTACATATAGGACTTGAGTCTTTGCCTTGATTTTATCCAATAAGAATTGTTTTAAATTTTCTTAAAAATTTTCCATGATTCTTGAAAGGCTTGAGCCCCACATCACACATTTGTAAAGCACTATAGTTTGAACAATTATTTGAAAAATACATTTTTGAATTGTTCAAGCCTAAATATTATGATTGCTACATTTTTTCTTCATTGTAGAAAAAGACCTCCATCTGTTTGCAACTTCTTGTGATATACAATTCTTATACTTATAAATTCAAGAACAGTATACCTTCAAATATATATAAGTATCTCTAATCTCAAGTCTTTTATTATTTAGCTAGGAAGTGTAATCTCTCTCATTAGTTCCATAAATTAGCACTTTTAACCATATTTCTAAATTTTTGTTTTTGCTACATCATCTACAAAGATTAAAAGTCATCTCCATGATTATTCCACTTTAATAGCATGGTACATAGGTACCTCCTTAATCCACTCTTTTAGTTCATCAATAAAAATGCCAAATAAAGTTGGTAAAAGAGGACAACTTTGCTCTACTCCTATATTGTTGTAAAACTAACTAGAGTAAATAGTTTCATCTTTTAATTTAAAAATTATTTTTCTTTTTAGGTTTTTGGTGGCATTGAGTAAACTAAAATCAACTTTAAGTTTGATAAGTCTACTCCATAATTATTCTTTCACAATAGAGTTAAACGCTTTAGTAAAATCCACAAAAAAAAATAAAGGTTTTAACTTGTTTTCACTTCACTTGCTCAATGTAATATTTAAGAGTAACCTAATGATCATACTAGATCATATTTTGTTTTGAATTCTTCTTGTGAAACAACATATAACTTATTTCCTTCTACTCACAATCCCAATTTTTTCTTCAAAATGGTACCTAACAATTTTGCAAACAAGTTACTAATCATGACTAGTTTATTATTATTAAATCTAATTTCTTTCCTTGTGTAAAAAGCATAGTAGCTCTACTAATCATCCACTATCTAGTCTAACCATTTTGAAGTCCTTCATTAAACATTTTTCAAATCTCTCCATATGCTACCTCTCCTCTGTATTTTAATTTATCTACATACAATCCTTCTGCATCTACAACTTTTTTAGAAGCTAAATTCTTATACATAAGTTGTAAAATAGATGGAAGCATGCAACTTGTTATGGTATTTTTCTCATCATAAAATAATTTTTCATAGAACCCTTTTATCTTTGCAAATAGAATATCATTGCTTGGAGAAACTTTATTTCTAGAAAGTTTCCAAAATTTCATGGAATCATTTTTATTATATTATTTTGATGCTTTGTTAGAAATCTATTTTTTTTTCAAATCAATTTCATATAGTCCTTTTTCAAAGCTTTTTTATTACAAGAACTTATAAGAGCTAATGTTGTTTGAAGATGTTCTTCATCAAAAAACTTCTTACCCATCAACTTCTATTGCATAGTAAAATTTTTTTAGCCTTTAGTAATATGCCTTAAAACCAATCTTTAGACCTTTTCATTTTTAACAAAATTTACACCTCCTAATAGAAAGATATTGTATCTACAACTATAATAAATCTTCTTATTTTTTAGCATTACTTATAATTAGGATGCATTTCTTTTATGGAAAATTATACAAAATGGTATGGAGATTCTATTAATTTACCATGAACCTAAAAGTCAATGGTTCCTAGTACATTTTGAGATGCAATTAGTAGTAAATCAATACATGAACATCTTCCTTTTTCTTCAAAGTAAATCTTGAGCTTGATGGAAATTTTTGAATTTTATTTAAAATGATAAGCTCAAGGCCTTGTCGCCATTCTAATATGTGTCTTTTATTTTTATTTTTTTTAGTATCCTCTCATGTGCTAGCCCATCTAGTTCTACTTTGACCATAATCTTACATATTTTTCCACCCTTGATTATTCTACCTCTCTAAAATATCAATTTACTTAAACCTAATCCTTGCAATCGAGTCACCACATATAGAAACTTTACCTTTTAATCTAAATTTCACTATACCTCATCCTAAATATAGATAGGGTTATTATTTTAATAAACCTGGCTTTGCATAATATGTTACATCTTATGATGAAAGGAACAAAAAGCAAGGAATAGAAAGCATTTTCTCTTAATAACTGTTAACCAAATATATTATTTATGCTCATCAATCTTGTCCACCTTAATCAACTTTTGAAGTTATTTTTTTGAAAATACAAGTTAATTCTTGTGATGGCCTTTCCCATTTATGAGATCTAACACTTGCTACCTTTATTCTACTAAAACTAAGAAGATTAAAAATTTTAGAATCTTATTCTTTCCAAGTTTTAACTCCAAAAATATCAAATTTTTTAAAAACCCAATATTATATAGTGTGGTCAATTTAGTGGCAACACCACCATCTATATTCATAAATCCATGGTGCAAAGTGTTTAGGCATTTTTTGAAAATATCCTATCTTTAATTATTGTAATATACTAAGCATTTAAAAAAGCCATTTTACTTTCTACTCTTGATGCTCTTAATTTTTTCCATTCTTATGTCTTCTTTGCAAACTCTTTTTTCATGAGATCTTTATTTATTCAATTTTTTTCTCCATTCAAGTTACTATGATAACATGATGTGGTTTATCACCTTTGAATCTTGTGCAATAAATATCCAAGATTGCATCAAATAAGATGTGCAAGTGCATTATTTAAAATTCTATTAATTAGATATTTTTATTTCTTTTTCTTTTTTATTCTTGTTCCTTCACTAAATCGCACAAAGCTTCAACACGTTGAGGTATTACTTCAACAATGGTTTTTTGCTTTACAATTATATCATATATAGTTTCTTGATTTAATATAGAGTTCAAAGTTTTAGTATTATTTTTTGCTTTGTAATTTATTCCATTATCATTTGTTGTTATGTCATCATAGCTTCTAGTTGATCATACATTACCTCTTACTTTGCAACTATAATGTTCATGCTATGAACAAGATTTTCAAAGCTATTATTATGTTGATCCATCACTACAATTTGTTCTTTGATTAGCATCTTTTATTTTTAAAATGTTTCCTTCTATTCTTGCATCCATCTAGACACCATTTGTTGATTCTGAATAATTGTTTACTACCTATCTTTAAGAGAAATTTTCCTTTCAACTAAGAATTTTGGTTTAGTGAAAATCTCCTACAATTTAAACTAAATAACTAATGCCTTATCTAATCCTTTGTACAGTCTCAAAAAACCCTTTGTATAATCCTAGATCCTCTCCATAGTCTTAAAAAACCCTCTACAAAGCCTTAGATAGTAAGTTTGTAAGAAATTTAATGATTTTATTCTACCTTCTTATATTTTTCTTTTACCTCTATAAGTAATTTTGCATATTGAAACATTCTAGTTAGAAAATAGATTTTTGAAATTTTGACAAAGATGATGATATCAAAATAAAATTAAACTCATATGACCTAAAGTAAGTATGAAAATACACTAAACATAAGATACTAATGTTAAACTAAAAACATATTATGAAGATTACGAAAAGGGAAGCTTTTTGTATCTGAATTAAAAGTTGAACTATATAACTTTAAAGAAATGGGGTAACTAAAATTCAAAACATAACTATAAATTAAGAAAACTCAAATTGGAAAATTATAAATTCACATTACCAGCTTCCACACATGTGTGGAATAACATGACTAAGTAAAATTGAAAGACTTAGGAATTGAAATTAGTCCAAGAGTGAAATAAAAGAAGAAGGATTGAATGAAATGCCAATCTCTAGTTTTGTGAAAAAATTAAGGTTTAGAAGCTTTGGAAAGTCCTAACTCTCCACATATGCTTCCTTGAACTCACTATCTTTCCTTGGTGCTAAACCATTCTGCATCCCCCCACCCCCACAAAAGCTCCTCCTCCTCAAATATTCCTCTCTTTCTTCTTTTGTTGTTGGGATCCTCAAGGATCTTTGTATCCATTGCCCATTTAGCTTCCTTCATTCTAAATTATTTGTACATGTAAGACCACATTATATCAAAAGAAAACATTAAGGTTCATTTAGAAAAAGAGTAGGAGGGGAATGGTTGGTAATATTAAGAGTTTAGTTATCATTACATAACTGAAGATAATATTCTAAAACTACCCAAAAAAAAGAATTGAAACATTTTTCATACATGAACATTTTTTTAAATTTAGACTAATCAAAATTTATTCATATTAAGAAAGGAAATAGCTATATGTCATCATATTAATGTCATTTTGCATAGTCATAAAGATGTGAGGTGTAATAGCACCCTAGTAAGATGCAAGTCAATCTCAAAAACATTGTACACATCCAATGTCTCCTTTGTGTTGAATGTCTTTTAGGATGCTTAAGTTAATGACAAGTGTGCTAGGTGTCCATTCACCAACACCTTCATCATATCTTATCCTAGAATTTCAAATTCTCCACCACCATGACTTCACTAGCACCGATGAGCTTTGATGACAATGAAAACAAGGAGTCTTAGCAAATTACTAGAACAAATTCCAAGGTACCAATATAGATAGTGAGACTAACCAATAAGATTTTGATGGTAAGTAGATAAAGTGTAGAATGATTTATCACATTGATTGTGATGACACTTTGAAGTGTGGCCCTACTGATGGTGCCATTTGAGGTGTGGATTCTATCATAGAAGAAAATTTCTTAAGAAGGAAGGTTGTCATTCACTACAATGTAGAGATCACACTCATAATATTTTCGAACAATTACTGTCTCTTTTAATTCAAAAGTGCATTCATGAATTCAATCCTAGCTCACTATCTCAAACTCTATGAATAAACTCAAGAATCAACAACAAACCATAATCATGAAAATGAAGATAACAAAATAAAAAATGCCAACCAAAATCATGAAAATGAAGATAAAAAAATCAAAAATGCCAATCCAAATAAAAGTAAGTGTTTGCAGAAAGCAATAGATGTAAGCTTAAGTAGAACACAAGTGATAAACTAGGGTTTAAGAAGCCTACACTTGTAAATAGAATAGTTGAAATCTATGAAATATAGGATGGGAGAGGAGACTAAGGATATGAAATTGGATAATCCCACATAGCCAAATGAGTTGTGGAGGTAGATATGCATAGAATCAAGATGAATAAAGAGAGTAAGAGAATAAGCAAAATTGAGGAGGTTAGGATTTGTAAAGAAAGAGACCTTAGAGAGCAAAATCGTGAGCTTTCCTTATAGTTGGCTTTATTTAGAAGCATGACTGTGTAATTCATGATGCTAAGTGTTATGAATGATCTGGATTTCTAAAAGTGTTTTTCTCATGTTTTGCTACTCTACTTGCATCTATTTGATGCTACTACTATAGCTACATCTAATCTCACAAACAAAAGTCTTTTTGCCATCTTGCCAAAAACAAAATCAAAACTTTTTTTAATCATCTTTTCATAAATCCAATAGAAGTCAACTCTTTATTACTAATCATGTAGCCATAATACTCTTGTTTTTTACTACTACCCAACCTCTACCTTGTATGAATTTACTAGTTAATAATATTCAACACACTACCTAAACTAAGTCCCTAGCAATGGCACAAATAATGAGTGGTGGGTATCCACTATGTCCAACCATATGAATCACTAGCATTCACTAGAGAATTGGTTGAATTTCATAGACTTAGTTACCTAAGTTGCTAATATTTCCAAATAGTAGATTGTGTAGTTGCAAGTTGCCATCTTTTCAATCCATACTTGTGTCTAACTACGCAAATAGTTAAGTGTGGTTAAGGCTTAAGATGTTTATTTTTATAATTGTTTTATTATATTTTTCACCTAGGTATTTGATAATGAAATGGAGATTTAATTATTAAATTAATTAACTAATTTTCTAACTAACTATCCTAACGTAGAGTATCCATTCCCATTTGTTGTACACATCATGAAATTTTATTAACATTATTGGGTTACCAAGTATATACTACTTAGAGTACCAAGTATCTACTACTGGGATTACCATGCATTAATACGTTATGCTTAAAGTGATCAGACTCATGTGTTTATGATTAATTACATTAATTACTTAAGAATATAAATGTAAATTACATGGAAAGTAAATCATAGAAAAATAATAGTAAACTAGTCTAAGTGGTATAATGGATGTAGGAAATCTCAATTTTATTGCGGATCATGCTAATGTTTTTAGGTACATGAGCACTTGAATAAAATGTCATACAATCTTATAAATCCACATTGTAGACACTCATAGGGAAGAATATTCTAACTCTCAAAGGAAGAAACTACAAGATTTCAGCTAAGACTAAGACCAAAAAAATGTCATAACTACAAAGGGTATGCCCATTTATATATGTAATGATTACATTAGCGTTGATGTACTTGCATCAATGCATCCTAGCATGCATTAATGAGGCTATGTTGATGCAACTTGTATTATTTACTATTAATCATACCCCCATGAATGATTGAAAAATCATCCTCAAGTGTATAAAACTGAAATCCAAATTATTACAAAATTTGAGGAAGTATAGAATTTATTAACATACAAATAGAGTGATTGACACTAACTAACTCTAAGTGTTGGATTGTATGACTTTTACAAAAATAAGTATCCTTGACAATAAAATTGGATACTTAGATAAAATTGTAGTAGGTTCCTATTGAATAATCAAACACGGGATGAATTCTAAAACTATTCCTAGAGGTGAAGGAATCCAGAAGTTTGAAAGCATCCAGAAGTGCTTTTATTTTTCACTCTTTTCTCTGTGGATCATACATAGTCTAGGATCCTTCACTTATATGGGCTAGTATAGGAATCTTCCCTGGGCATGACATTGAAGGAAATAATTCCTTTGCATTGACAAACAAGGTTGTGAAGATTTTATGTTTAATGTCAAACGTCTTCATAAGGCTTTGCAGCCCTTGGTAGTCATTCACCCTTCTTGCTAGGTTCATAGCAATGAATCATTAATTAGTGAATCTACTTCTAAGAACTTCAAGCTCTACATTGGCTATCTCCAACTTTTGTTTTGTCTCTTTGTAAAGCTTGAGTTCCACCTCATAGATGAGGTAGAAACTAGCAACCTATTTCTTGAACTCTGATCTTGGCCTCCCTACTATCACCATTGCTAAGTTTGCATAACAGAGGTTGGAAATCTTCATATACTCTATTATCTCCTCAATTTTTAGCTCTTTCAAGAAGATTTCTACTTTTTTGGATGCATTTAATCCATCAAAGATGGGCTACCATACATTCCCTCTCTATTGAAGTTGCAGGAGGATCTCATTCATTTTTGCCTTTGCTAATCTTATTTCATTTGCATTGATCTCATTGAGGAGCTTGACCTAGTTCTTGTAGTGATTCTTCTCTCATTCAAATTTCAAGGCTTCATTCTTCAAAGTGGCTACCTAAATTGTTATCTTGTGTTAAAGAAAATGGACTTTCTCCATCGAGAGATTATGATTTTCTATTGTTAACCTCCTCAAATCCAAGTTGACTTTAGCAAGATACTCCTACTACTAGTGTAAAAACTTGACCAATTTTTCCTTCTACTACTTAGCATTCTATAGTAGTGATTATCCATGGTGAGGACTAAGTTCTTCTTGCAAATCTAGAATAGGTCCTTGTTAGTGTTGTTGGCATGACTTTAGACATGAACACATTGAAGATTACCATCTCCTTCACATTTTTGGCCACCTAAAGCTTTTGTTGAAGCTATTAGAAAGCTTCATCTCATGTTAGCTCTGGCCTAAGAATGATGGGATTGGAGAGATGGGCTCTCAACTTAGCAACTTTAGTGGCTACTCATTGATTGGTTGTGGTGGCCTCCTCTAGTTTTATGTTGATGATCAATAATTTTTCCCTTATCTCGAGTAGCTGCAATTAGTTTGTTGTGATTTCATATAGAAGATCAAAGATCTTCATACGTGATTACTCGACTCTAACTAGTCTTTCTTTCTAACACCTCCTTGTGTTGGATAGCCCTCATCCGACCACTTCCTACACTTGTCAATATATGTATGTCTATCATGGAAATGATTTCGGGTACAATGCTGTGGAAGAATTTAGGGCCTCTACTACCCTATCAATGACCACCTCTGCTACCATCTCTTGACCCTTATGTTTCATTACTGGCATCATTTCCCTCTCACCTTTCTTCAACATGATGGAGAAGGCTGTAGCATTTCCTATATACTGAGGGAATATTTATCTAAGAATGAACACTGAGACCTTCCTAGTACTTGGATTGGACTTGATGGATGTCTCATTCTTTTATGTAGAGAATATCATGGTTGTTTCACTATCTAGTCAATTAATGATCATTGTGACCTTATTGAGATGGCTCATGGTTGGATAGTATACAAATGACTCCCCATCACTTGTAGAGCCCTACTATTGGTACAACTACCACTTCTAAAGTTTCTTGATTCATTCAATAGCTACAAAAATCTCTAGTGTAGTCTCTAAGACTATAAGTGGTGGTGTTGGCTATGGTGGCTACTCTTCTTCTTGCAATTTGGCTATTTCCTTATCCTTCATCATCTCTTATGAGGATGTGGTAGAAGGGTGGTGAACCACATCATTGGAATAGCAAGTTATTCCTTCCATTTTGCATAACTTATGAATAAAACATGGAAAGTGAAGTGTCTTCCTAACCTTCTCAATTTTCTTGAAGCATTTTTCAATCTCTAGGAAAATGAGTTAGGGTAGGTTAACTAGAAATTTCTCACTTAAGGTAATGCATGCCTAAGTAGAAAAAGTTATTACTATATTGGGCCTCACAATTAGATTTAGGTGATAGGTTGCAATCTTAAAATATGCTCTTTGCCTATTTGAGAGCACCATACTTCTTGTGATCCATCCCATATCATCACTAGACCAACTCCTTTTTGACTTTTAGGTCTGTGTATGTTAATAAGGTCACAACTAAGTAAGAGATAATAATATCCTTTATGCACTCCAAATAGGCCTCCATGAGGGTGACCTCTAGATTAGGCCTTAGACTAGGGGCCTTGTCTTACCTAGATTAGCCTATCTCTATAGTGGGGATTTGTCAGATAGATTTCACTTTGGACTCCTCTCAAAGAGGTCTTGTAACATGAGTTGCCTCAACTGTTTAATATTAAGGTTGTTGTGATTGTTGCTACTATTGGTTCCTTCCTTGTGGGAGTTGTTTTTCCATGGGCTAGAAAGGCTCTCCCTCTTATGATCCTCATTTTGGTACCATTTGTGATCACAAACATAACCCATGATTAGCTTTTTATTTCATAACCTTGATAATTTAAATAACTCTCTTGTTAGACTAGGTTATGTTTGGTTATTGGGTGTTCAAAGTTGATCATTTGAATGCTTATTTGTGATCTTGGCTAAGTGTATTATTTTAATATTATTTTATTCTTTAGCTATTAGAGTTTGTTTGTTGGTCTTAATCCTTTATGGTGATTAATTTAATATTATTTTAATAAGTTCACCATTGAGAGTTAGGAAAAAATTTCAATTTTGTTTTACAAAAATCTAAAGGTTGCTATCCCCATAACATAAGGCTTACCTTTGGTAGCACAAGGGTTGAAAAAACTGGTGAAAATAGATTAGCAATTTATGAGTTAGAAGGGTTGTAATGTTCTTAGGCTCTGAAATCTACAAAAAGTGTTGCAAATGATGAAAAAATGAGTTAAGTGTGGTACGTATATATAGACTTTTTATACTATGTTGATAGCATTACATCAACTCATCCCACTATGTTGACAGCGTTGCATTGATGCAGCTATACTTAGCTATTCACATTATGAAATGGAGAAATTTCAAATGACTTTTAGAATGAAACAAGAGTCCAATGAAAGCTATAAAAATTAAGAACAATGACAAAAACATAGAAAATGGTAGGTTTAGCTTAGGAGAAGTAGTTGGAGCAGAGTTGGATGAAGTTATAATAGAAAATAGAGAAAAATTAGATGATTGAATGCTAGTGGAATGATTGATTAAACACGTGATCTTGGATAGGAGATTAACTAACTTGAGACTAAAGGGATGCAAGTGGATCCTTCCCAAAGCAAGCATAGGTCTCATGTGCCCTTATATACCTTCATCATAAGCAATTTGTGGGCCATAAGGATGGTGAATGGTCAAGTTAACTTAAATCCTATATTCATAAATAATTATCCAAGGGTTATATGATCTAGCAACAAATTGGACAATTTATCATGGCATGAAGTAATGAGGTGGTAAACCATAAATGAATAAATGGTAGAGAGATGGGATGTTGAAGAGATCATTGACATCTTAGACATACAAGGTTCTTAGTGGAATTTGTGATTAAGATGATCTAATACCTATCCACTCCAAGTTAAAACCAAGTCAATTTCACTTTAGTGACCTCCCATTGACATATGCACTCTTCGCATCGATCGTAAGTTTAGGATAATTCCAAAGAATAACCATCACTCCTACAGAAGAAGGAAAAAAAGGAAGAAAGTATAAAGGGATTAGTTAGAGAGGTGTCTTTAAGCATGAGATTATAACTAGTGCTTGTAGCTCATTATTTAGTCTAAGGGGTGTGCTTTGAATGTCTGTTGTGTGTTTTTTTTTATCTTTTTATCTTTTTTTTAAACAGAAACCACACCATGCAAAGACATGCTTCCTTGTATGGTTGATAGGTGGAGTGATGGTATACTAGTGGAGTATCATAAAATATTAAGAACAATGTTAAGAGAAACCATATCAAATTCTCTTGAGGTCATACCTTGTTCCATTCCCACTTTGTCCTCTCCAAGTCCATTAAGTATTAAGATCATTGATTACATTGTTAAGTTCTAATGTGAAAGAACCTTATGCTTTCAAGATACTGATTTCCCATAAAATAGATGAAGTAGGTGGATGTCATGATCTCACTACCTAATACAACTAGAAAATTAATAGAGTATTAGTAGATTACATATTCCAAAGATAAAAATTGATCTTTTGTTTAATCAATCATAATAGTAATAAATTTCTTTAATACTTCCCAAAATTGTAATAGCAATAACAAAATCCAAGATTTCCAATAAACTTAGATGAAATGCATGAAAAAATAGAAAGAAAAGGATAAATATAGGGAATAAACAAGAAAATAGAAAAGATAATGGAAAATGGATAAAGAATAAAGTAAAACAAAATAGTGAAAATGTGGCGAACCTCATTAAGATGTTAAGTTTAGATGGCCATCTCCCTCACAATAATGTTGAGAGGAGGAGATCTAAAAAATAGTGTGAGCGTATTTCAATGTAGAGGTATTATTGTTGTTGATTACTTTATGTTACATGAACAACTTAACTTCTTATATGTTGACCAACGAATGTTTGAGAGGGCTTGATGGGTTGTAGATGACCATGCCTCTAGAAGGAAAAGTTGCATGTATAATATATGGTCCTTTCCATAATGTTTGAAATTTAGTACATTGTGTCACATGCATGGGATTCTAGTAAAGAACCTTATCACTTAGCTAAAATTTAACTCTTCTTATCCATACATCATGATGTCATTTGGAATGTGCCTTGTGCACTTCATTCATCATCAAGGCTACTTGTTAATTCTTATTTAGTACATTAAGTGTTATTAGTAATTATTTTTGTGCTAGATCAATGTTAAGGTCTTGCTCACAGATTTTTGTGTGTACAAAGTTCAGCTTGGATTAAAAGTTTGGGTAACTTTCCATACACCAACTCATATGGAGAGTAGCCTATAGGAAGCTTCGAAGTTGATAGATATGTCCAAAGAGCATCATTAAGTTTGGTACTCCAATCCTTCCAATATTTAGTGATTGTTCATGTTAGAATCCTAGTGATATCCCTATTAGTAATTTCAACTTAACCTTTAGCTCCTAGGGCATACACCACCACCATAAGCTCCTTCTCAGTGGTGGTGTAATTCAATTATGCACTCATAATGCTTCTACTTTCATAATTGATGTAATATGAACATTTTTGATCATCCATTTATGTAAGCACTACCCCCATGCATAGTTGCATGCATCCATCATTATGTGAAATGATATGGACTAAGAGCATGTAGAATGGGTATTTCTACAAGATTTTGGTTTAACTATTGGAATGATTATTTGCATTCCTTACTCGAGTCAATAGCTACATCCTTCTTTGTAAGCTCCACCAATGATTTAGTGATCTTGGAGAAATTGAAGATGAAACACCTATAGTAACATGTATATCCAAGGAATGACCTCACATCTTTTACAATTTGAGAGTTTCTGGTGATTCCTTAGACCATCCATACTATCTTTGGATCTACCTCAATCCATTTCCTAAGATTGTGTGCCCCAGAATAATGTCTTGTTGTACCATCAAGTGGCTTTTCTTCCAATTGAGCTATAAGTTTGTCTCCACATAGTGTTTGAACACTTTCTCTAGATAGTTCAAGGCTTGCTTGAAGTTGATACCATAGGTGGAGAAGTCATCCATAAAGATCTCCATATCATTACTGATCTATTGCTAAAAAATGCTAAGTACTAGTTGTTGGAAGATTGTAGGGGAATTGCATAGGCCAAATCACATTATTTTGTATGTGAAAGTTTCCTAGGGACTTGTGAATGTCATCTTGGCTTAATCTTCTTGTGCTATTTGGATCTGGTTATAGCCATTATAATCATCTAGAAAACCATAGTAGTTATGCCTTTCAATTATATTCAAAAATTGGTACACAAATGGCAATGGAAAATAATCCTTAAATGTTGTTATATTCAACAATCAAAACTCTATGCAAATTCTCCATGTCCCTCCTCTCTTTGGCACAATTATCAGTGGGCTCATCCACTCACTATTGGCTATAGGATAGATGAATCATGACTTAAAAAGTTGTTTAATTTTATCTTTAATAACCTATTTAAGTTTTGGATTCAATCTCCTTTATAACTACCTCCTTGGGTTGATGGAGGGGTTTATATAGATTTAATGTTGGAATATCCTTGGATCTATCCTTATTTTCTCATGATATAACCATGCAAAAGTTGTTGGCCATTTATTTACTACTTTCAGTAGCTTCTTTTTCTAGTCTTGGGCAAGATTGTCATTGATTATTACTAGCTTACCATTCTTAAGAATAGCATATTCTAATGCTATCAGTAGAGCCTTAAGTTAAAGAGGCTCCTGCTTAAAATCATTAGGAATTTCCAACTCCCCTAATCTATATCTTCATATTTGTGGAAGAGTAAATTATGAATTTGTTTCATTCCATCCGTGTTGTTGATGTATGCACTTGTAAGAAGCTTTATTGATTCCATGCATATTGTGGATTCAACATTATGACTTGTTGTTGGCCATTAAGTACCTTCTTATTTTGTGGTTGCTACATATTGGAACCTTTGAACATTTGTTGTTTTGGCATACTATGTTGTTGGAACCTTTGATAGATATTATTTTATGATCCATATTGTTTACAAGCAATGGCACCCTGTGTTGCTGTATGCGATGCATGGAATCCAATTCTTCTCAATCTTTCCAGTCTCATTTTCCTTGGAGATTTTAAAGGAAAGATCCCTTATCGCCATCTTGGCATCAATAGTACTATGCGAAGCCCTTTCCTTGATAATGGGGAAGTCCCATTTGTAGGCTTTCATGTGGATCACTAGGAAATCTGCTTAGTATGATCATCAATAAATAGTGATTATAATGTCATCCACTAATTCCAATGGAATAGTGATGGATTGATTTGCAAGTTCTAACCTAATGCTGAATTTTTTGAATGGAGGTAGGTTCTAATACATATACATAGTCTAAGAAATTAAGTTCATCATAGAACCTAAATCTAGTAGAGCCTTACATGGATCATTTCCTACAATCTAAAAATAGATGAGAGGACTCCTAGAATTAGATTGTTTCTTGGAAAGGTGGCCAACCTTGATCCAATTTTTGATGGCATGGATCAACATGATAGTGTGTATATCATAGGATGTTTGGTTTGAAGGAGGCACAAGGTTGTTTATGGAACTAGTTGATGTAGGGTTAGTACCCAATGGTATATATGAGGATTTCTATGGACTATGTGATCTAAAGAAAGCCCTCTTTTGAGGCTTATGTTAAGGGCCAACAAGATAATCTTTTGACTATACATTTACTACCCTCATTGCATTACATTGTTGTGACTATGATGGAATCTCCCATTACATCGATGATGCAGGTGAAAAAGGAGTGGTGTTAGAACATGCAGAGTTACATGATGGATATGGAGGAGGATAAGTAGAGGGAGAGTTAGCTTGTGGAGTTAGAGTTTATTGATATTCTATAGGGTAATAGTGGTGAGAAAAAGGATTGTGTCTCATAGAGCCATGAGGAAATATAGGCTACTAAACATAATATTCATATGGATCCTACTGTTGGTAAGGATATTGCTACCTTTGTGGTGGCATCCCCCATGATTATGGGTTTTTTCACTACTGATACTGCTCTTGAGATTGAGATGGTGGTCCATTTGGATAATACTATGTTTCATGGAAATGCTACCTATAATGACCTTGTGGATAAAGTAATCTCCTCATTGGTTGCTTTTGTTGAACTTTGGTATGCCAAAACCTAAGAGAAAATAAAGAATGTAGAATGTGTATGTGTGATTGTAATCTTGCAGGACCATGAAAGAGTATAATAAGAAAGGACTTCAAATGGAGATCCAAAATTTCAGAACAAGAGATGAATTACAATGAGATCCATGATGAGATGTTGAAATGAAGACTAAGTGGACAAGATGAGAGCATGGATGGAATCGGAGTCTACAAGCCAAACAAAGATGTTTTGAGGACTACTGAGAACCCAAAATGTGAAATGAATGCTCCAAATCATAAAATGTTCTAGCAAGGTAGACATCTCACAAAAACAACAAATGTCTATCTTGGAGAGTAGATGTCTCACTGTAGACATCTAAACTTTTGGGTAAATGTCTATCTTGCATTATGGCTATTCATAGTTAGATGTCTCATCATTGAAGTAGACATCTATACTAGCCATTTAATAACTATTTCATGAATTCTAAGCATTTTTTGGAAACTCCAAGGATATAACACTAAGTGGAATTCTTGAAAATTATGCAAGTACTATTCATTGTTAAATTAATCCAAGGCTATTCAAAGATATTTTGTGTTTTTCCTTCATTGAATTATCTTTTGTAGGTATTATTGTATTAAGCCTCATTACAAAAAACCTCTAAATTTAGTTACACTTTCTCCTTAATCTTCTGCTTTCTTTTTCTATAGCCTTGCAGGATTGATGTGCTTCTTACAAGAAGGCATATTTGTTGAGCTCATCGGGACCTTGCAAGATTGAATGGTTTTGTCACGACAAAATACTCTGTTGTAGAGCTCACATTTGCAAAGGTTATAGGAACCTTTAAATCACATTTTGAGCTTGTTGGAACCTTGCAGGATTAAGTGGTTTCACAATGATGAAACACTCTAGAGTAAAGCTTAAATCTTATAAACATTGTGGTACCCTTCAAATCATATTTTTGAAGCAAATACATTTAGAGGTATGCATAGATTCTACCATTTGATTGTGGACATACCCAAGTTGGAGAACCATGTAAAAATTATGTTTGATTTTGGTGGTTAGAGAAATTTTAATTAGGAAACTTATTCAACCCCCATTCAAAGTTCTTGTTTTGTAACTTTCTTACCAACTTCAAGTTTAATACGTATACCCAAAATTCTTACAAATGTGACATTATAGGGCAACATCCTTTATGATGTTCATAGTGGAAAATGACACATTTATCATCTTTTGTCGCAAAATTTGCAACCTTATCAACCACAACAACTTTACCTTTTTCTTGATAATGATTCTTGCTTGCATCCTTTTGTCTCCTATCTCTACTACTATCCTCTTCCATCTTCTCCTCTACTATTTTGAGAGCAATTTAAAACTTCTCATCCAAGGCGTCCATCATTTTTTCCATCTTAGTTTATATCTCAATAACAAATTTCTAGATCAGTAAGGTTTTCCTTTGGACCACTTCATCTAATGGTGCTTCCTCCTTTGAATCACAAAAATGCACCTCCCTTTTATGAATAGAAGAGTCTTTGTTATACTCCTTTACATTTTCTCTCTTTTTTAACTCTCCTTCTTCCTTAGCCACTTAATCAATTAGCCTCTAGATCTGATTGACTCTCATCTTTAAAAGTCTCCATTAGGCATATAGATCCCAATATTTTCTCTAATTTTTTTCTAGAGTCCATCTATAATGTGGCAAATCTACTCCCTTTGAGAAAATTCATGGTGTAGGAATCAATGTAAAAGAGAGTAATACCTATCCATGATTGCATCCAAGGATTCATGATTGTCTTTTTTCCATCCATGGATTGTTTCCTCAATTTGAACACTCAGGAGTATGTCTGGTATTTGTCATTAAACAACTCTAGCATTGTACTCCACCTATGAATTAATTATCATTTTAGATTTTTCCACTCGTTCTCAATGTTTGTTAAGGCACAAGCATCATGGAAAGCTTGAAGATGATGTTTTGAATTAACATTATATCCTCTTTTAGATTTTGTGATATTATTCATATCCAACCTTTAATCCTATTATCCCTTTGATGCCTAGTGGGGATACTAATTGTTTCTAAAACATACAACATGTTTCTAGTATCTGGCAATGGTTCCTCATAGTCATCATGTTCATGGTGGTCCCTATTTAGGCTATGCCTGCTATGATGAGTTATGTTGTGCCTCCTTTCCTAGTGATGCTCTTCTCCCTCTCTTGGTTATATATGTTCCCAATTTCTATCATCACGATGGGATCTCCTATCATCTCGATCCTACTATTAATCACTCCTCCTTCTATCTCTACTACAGCTCCTCTTATTAGAGTTTGATGAGGAGGAGGATGATGAAGGTAGATGACTAGGAAAATAGTGCCTAGTAATCCTTCTTTGGTTCTTGGCCTAGTCCTTCTTCTCATCCTTATCCTTATTCTTGTCTTTGGATGAATGAATAAGAGATTTATCGTTTAATGTTCTTT
>MNCI01003595.1:3972-34278 GCA_015680685.1 Gnetum montanum | reverse complement strand
CAACAATTTCTCTACCCAGCCACCATACCACCAATAGATACCCAGTGGCTGGGGGATGGCGGACCCCTAATATTTCATACATGCATGAATCCTATTCATCCACTTATTAATCCTATCCATGACCAAATGTTTAGTCATGGGGGTTACCCCCCATTTTAATTTCTAGGATTCTTAAGTGTCTTTTGACTTTTTGTTTTACAACTTTTTGATTTTATCTTATTTTTTTTACATTTTTGTTTTACATGTTTGTATTTTTAAGGTTATTAGTCTTCTCTTACTTTTACTTTACACCATTGTTAATGTATTTAATATTTATTATCTACTCTTTTACTTTCTTGTATGGTTATGTTTGCTTATGTTTGATGTGTTTCTCTACATTTTCTGCTAATAAGGTGGCAGGTACAACGGTAATGCACTACTTAATGGTGGTATTCTTTATTTGTAATTTGATTGTTGATGTCTAGTTTCTGACTTTGAACGTCATTACTGATGACTAGGACATGGTTTCTTTTCATGTAACAGGCAGTGAGTCCACATCATCCACCCATCCACTTACTCTATGGTTTTCCTTATTTTGGAAGCATGCAGTCTCTTTTTCATTAATGCTACTTGAATAAATTGGTGACTTGTGTAGTTTCTGGATTTGGGAAGGAATTAAAGGTTTGGACAGGGTGTGGCTTCAAAGGGATGTGTCTTCTTTGTGCTTTTCTATTTTCCTATGTGCAGGAGTGTTCTCGTAAGCTTCTCACCATTCCACACCATTTCACAATAGGAAGTCAAATAAGTCCTTGCATGGTGATGAGCAGCTAGGTACCCCTATGCCCAACCATACAAATATGAGCGTTCACGCTAGTCAAATTTTGAGGATTAAGTGCTTATGCACCTACACAAAATAAGGATGAGTTATGCAATCATTGTCTTCCCAAGCTTACTTGTAAGGCTTAATTGTATGGTCAAGTAAACTCGAGGTATGCAATTTTTTATTCTTTTATGTTTTATTTTCTTGATGCTTAAAAGAGAGAAATGAGGTAATTCAATAACTAATTTGATTTAACTAGTTAACTATTCTTTAACTAGTCCTAACACTAGCATCCATTCCCACTCTCCGGACACATCCTGAACCAATGTAACACTACTAGGATTACCAAACGCTAGTTGTTATTGAGTTACCAAGTGTTCTCACGTATGCTTGAAGTGGTCATGCTAAGTGTGCTAATTCATTGGTAATTGACAATTAATAATTATATGAAGTAACATTAAGTAACTATGAAAAGCATTAAATAACAGTAAATAACATGAAATGCAATAACTAAACTATTCTGAATAATAAAGATCTATTCACTTTATGACTCCTACTGTAGGTACTCTGAAATAATTCTAACTCTGGAAGGGAAAAACTAGAAGACTTCGGCTAAGGGTCTAAAAAAACTAATGCCCAACCAAGTGCCCCTGTTTCTTATTTATAGGCAACGAGATAGGTTCTGACATCACATGTCTAATATCACTTCAACATCTTTGATATCGTGTATCCGATAGTAGGACTCATCATACCCCCATGACCAAATGAAAACTTGTCCTTGAGTTTCTTACAAAATATTGGGAAGGTATGGGATTATTAACTAAACAAAAATTGACAATGACATGGAATGATAGACTCAAAGTGGCCAGTGAACAAATCGACAAACATATTACAACATTGGTGTTCATAACCATTGTGGTGAACATTGTACATAGATGACATCTAGACCCTCATTTGACAACTTGAAGGAAGAGAGAGAGAAAAGAAATTGAGGCGTGCTGCTGCCGATGTCAAAATTGTGCACACCGTTGTTCATCCATGGCCACATGACCAAGCTTATTCCTTGCATAAATGTTCTTGATACAATCCATCCTTAGTGCTTCCTCCTATCCAAGTCCATTGTCCATGTGATCTCCATCTGAACACACAACACAATCACGAATTAGCAAGGATAGATAAGATATAATGTAATTGATACCTTGTCTCGATATGAAGCACGTTGGCTAGGTTGTGGGCATGGTAGATACTAGGTTAGAGGTTTGTAACTGATAACTACCCAAGGTGTAGGGGTGAGATAAGTAATGGAATGGAAAAATTTGCGACAGGCACCCATGACTAAGAGCGAATGTCTAGTAGCAATAGGATGGAAAACAAAAGAAAAAGGAAGATAAGAGGAATAACAACAGTGAAGCCAATAAAAATGTATAGAAGGGTAGATAAAAATGGATGTCATAGATGGGGTGAAACAAGAAATAGTTGATTGCAAGAAATGTCTAAGGGAAATAACTTAACAATTGCACCAAAGAGGAATGCCAGTGGATCCTCCCCAAAGTAGGCTCATGCCCTTTATGCCTTGACAAGCCCACAAACCAAAGAGTCCGTAGGCTCAAGGAATGACAAATGGACACAATAGTTAAGAATTCACTTGCAAGAATAACAATGCGTCAACCAAGGTATAGACAAATCATAAAATCAACAATGAGGTGGAATATGGAAAGCAATATAGGAAGAGAAGAGAGAATGGAATGGAATCCCAAAATCAAGGTTATGTAAAGTCCCTTTTGTAGGGTGTGGTTAAGGTAACTTAATAAAATTCAGCCTAAATCCAAATTAAAACTAACCACATCCAGTGACCTCACATCAACACACTTGAACAACCTATCCTCCTGAAGCAATAAGAATGCTTTCACAGAGCAATGACCATCACAAAAAGAGAAGAATAGAGAAGCAAGAAGTGAAAGGGCCTTGGTTAGAGGGAACCTTCAGGCATGGGTAGCATGTCTTTCTGGTGCCATAACCAGTGCTTGTGGCCCATTTTCCTTTATTATGTCTAAGGGGTGTGCTTTGAATTCCCATCAGGTTTTTTTTTTATGAGTGAGAACCACACCATCCAAAGACTTATTTGATTTAGTCAACATTATGATAGTGGTCAATAGCGGAATAGTGGAAAACCTATAAAAAACATTCAAGTGCCTAAGAGAATAGCCAGCACAAATGCGTCGAATCCCCTTAAAGTCACATTCTTTTCAATCCATTTGAATCTTTCCTTGGTTTGAATAATACCAAGCCACCAATTCATTAATAGGTTTGTCTAGAAAAAAGGATAGTATAGTTCCAAAACAAAGGGAGACCATAGAGTTGAATGGATGAATGGATGACATGGACTCATTGCCTATTTTATCAAAAGAAACCATATCTTAGCATCAACATTGAAAGCTAAAGGTAAAAACCAAACATTAGTAATCAACACTATTATAGTACAATCCACTATCATGAGCACTTATTATATGAAGAGTGAGAGTAAATCAAACAAAATGTAATAGAGAAAGAAATAGTAAAAATGCTAATGATGGTGTAAAAAAAACAAGTAAATATGAAAAATGTGTAAAATAAAAAAGACAAAAGAAACTGAGGGCTTAGAATGACTAGCATTAGTGGCCATCTCCCCCACAATTGAGTTGGAAGGAGGAGATTAGAAATAATGAGCATGGTTGTTTTGGGCTCGTGGAAAGGTTTAGTGCTGGTACTGGTCGTTTTGGGCTCGTGGAAAGGTTTAGTTTGCTAGATGTTGATCAATAATTTCTTATCTAGGCTTCTAGGTTTATAGATCATCATGGCCCTTGAAGGAAAAGTTTCATGAATGATATAAGGTCCTTCCCACATCGTTTGAAATTTAGTTCGTTGTGGCACATGTGTGGGATTCCAATAAGGAACCCTATCTCCTGGTTGGTATTTGACTTTTCTAATTCTTTGGTCATGACGTTGTTTGTTGAAGGCCTTGTGCAATTCATTGGATGACAGGGCAGCTAATCAATCTTCATCTAGCAAGTTAAGGTTCATTAACCATTCTTTCTATGCTAGACTGAGGTCAAGGTGAAGGTCACATGTTGTAGATAGTGTACGGAGATTTGCTTGGATAGGAAGTGTTGGAAGTTTACTATACACTAACTCATAGGGAGAGTAGCGTATAAGGAGTTTCCATGTGGAGCGGTATGCCCAAAGAGCATCGTTCAGTTTGGTGCTCCAGTCTCACCTATATTTGCTAATGGTTCATGTCAAGATTTTTGTAATTTCCTTATTGGTGACTTTGGCTTGACCATTCGCTTGAGGATGATATGGTTTAGTTAGTTTCTGCTTGACTCGTAAGCGTTGCATCAAGTTCTGAAAAGTCGAACTTGTAAAATGTGTACCATTATAAAAAATAAGTGCATAAGGCATGCGAAACCTATTTACGATTTGTTGTTGAACAAATTTTGTAGCAATAGATGATGTACAGTGGGTAATAGTGGCTGCTTCTACCCAGTTTGTAAAATAGGCAACAACAACAATAATGTATGCTTTTCCATTGGACATCAGTGTAATAGGCCCCATAAAATCAATACCCCATATGTCAAAGGGTTCTATGGGTTGAATCCATTATCGTGGACCCTCAATTCTAACAGTCATTCCCCCATCGTGTTGGCAGCGCTTACAAGATTGGACAAAATGATGGGCATTTTGAAATAATGTAGGCCAATAATATCCTACAAGCAAGACTTTAATGGTTATTTGTCTCCTAGTGTAATGACCCCCACAAGGGCCCTCATGAGCGTCTTGGAGAATTAGCAATTGATCTACATTAGGAACACACCATTAGACCAAGCCATCAGACCATACCTTGTAAAGATGTCCATTAATTTCCATGAAATGTTTGACTCAGTGGAGAAACTATTGTTTTTTTTAATGTCCAGCCCATGTAGTGTTTCTTGTGTGAAAAGATAGGTAAGAATGCTACTACACCAATTTGTATCTATGGGTGATTGATTGTTTATTACACCTGCAAAGAGGAGTTCATTGGGGAAGCGATCAGAAATTGGGTATTCGTCCTCTTTGTTGTCCCGTTGCAACCGAGATAAATGATCAGAAACAACATTCTCGATGCCTTTATGATCGATCATCGTAAGATCGAAATCTTGCAAGATCACGAGCCATCGTATGATGCAAGGGCTCACCATTGGTATATTCATAAGAAGCTGAATCACACTATGGTCCATGTGTACAAATATCTTATAGCCTAATACATAGTGCCTAAATTTTTCTAGTGTAAACACCACAACCATTAACTCTTTTTATAGTTGTGGTGTATTTGAGTTGTGCACCAGTAATACTTCAACTTGCACAGTGAATGTAATAGGGATGTTTTTGGTCATCTAACTATGTAAGTATAGCTTCTAAAGCAAAATTAGACACGTCAGTCATTATATGGAACAATCTGGACTAGTCAGGAGCTTGTAGAATGGGTGTTCCTACTAGCTTCTGCTTCAAGGTTTGGAAAGCTAGCTCACTTTCCTTGGTCCATTTAAAGGGTATGTCCTTTTTGATTAATTTTACCAACAATTTTGCGATCTTTGAAAAGTTCTCAATGAAGCATCTATAATAGGCCATATGTCCAAGAAATGATCATACGTCTTTTATGGTTTCAAGTTGATGAGTGATTCCTTGGATGATTTTAATTTTTTCAGGATCTACCTCCATCCCTGTTTGTGAAATTTTATGCCCTAACACAATGCCCTTTCGGACCATTAATTGGCTTTGTTGCCAATTGAGCCTTAGCTTAGTTTCAACACATCATTTCAATAATTCTGCTAATCGGTCTAATGCTTATTCAAAGTCTACTTCGTAGGTGGAAAAATTGTCCATAAAAACCTCCACACCATTTCCTATTTGTTGCTGAAATATATTAAGAACCAAACGTTGAAATGTTGTTGGGGCATTACACAAGCCAAATGACATCTACCTATAGGCAAATGTCCCCCAAGGACTTGTGAATGTAGTCTTGGCTTGGTCTTCTGGTGCTATTTGAATTTGATTGTACCCACTATAACCATCAAGAAAACTATAATAACAAAGCCCTGCAATGGTACCTAAGACTTGGTCAATGAATGGCAATGGAAAATGGTCTTTAAATGTTGCCACATTTAATAGCCTAAAGTTTATACATACCCTTCATTTACCTCCCTTTTTAGGCATAATGACTAATGGACTAACACATTCACTATTAGCAATGGGGTAGATGAACCCAGCCTTCAGAAGTTGTTCAATTTCTTCTTTAACTACTTACCTAAGCTTTGGGTTCAATTGTCTTTGCGGTTGTCGTCGAGGCTTGATAGAGGGGTTAGTGTAAATTCTATGTTGGCATATCCTAGGATCTATTCTAGTCAATTTAGAATATGACCAAGTAAAGGCTTTCGACTATTTGTTTACCATCTTTAGTAGTCTTTCTTTTTGTTGAGGAGCGAGCTTAGCGTTAATGATTACTGGTTTTCCATTCTTGAGAAATGTATACTTCATATTGGTGGGCAACAATTTTAACTTGAAGGGCTTTTGCTTAAACTCATTAGGGATTTCCAACTTCCCTTAGTTGATATTTTCGGTGTTAATACTTGGAAGTTGGCGATGGACTTGCTCCAATGCATCTATGTTATCAATATTGGCACAAGTCAAGCTCTCAGTTGGTTCCATGCATATAGTTGAATTGCTCTCTTGGTCAGCTGTCAGCCACTAGGTGCCTTCTTGTCTTGTGGCTACTACATACAGGCATCTTTGTATGTTAGTTACTTGTGTACACTCATTGCATGCAGGCAATGTTATGCATTGTACAAACTAAGACTTTTGTATGCAGTTGCACCTTGTGTCACTGTATACGATGCATGGAACTTTCTTCTTCTCGATCTTTCCAAACGTATTTTCTTTTGATATCTCTAAGGAAAGATCACGTATTCTTAGGCACGCATCAATCGTACTTAGCCATGCTCTTCCCATTATGATTGGGAAGTCCCCCTTATAGTTGTTAACTTGGATCACTAGGAAATTGGCTAGATATGACCACCCATAAACAATGGTGACAATGTCCTCCACTAGTCCCAATGGGACAGTGATGGACTGGTCAACCAACTCTAGATGAATGTTACTCTTTTTTAGTGAAGGCAAGTTCTGGCTTTGTACATTTCTTGAGAGATTAAGTTAACACTAGAACCTGAATCCAAAAGAGCTTTGCAAGGCTCATTTCTAACGATTTGTAGATATATAAGATGACTTCCAGGATTAGAGAATTTCTTAGGAAGATGGCCAGCTTTAATCCAATGAATGATGGCATGGGTTAACATAACAGTGTGCGTTGGGTGCAATTTTTAGTTCGAAGGAAGCTCCAAAGATTCGAACGATGGCAAGGCATTTGGGCAATTAGCTGCTTGTGGTTGTAAGGACTTGTTTGGACTATTTGTTCTAAAGAAAGGTCTCTTCTTTGATTGGTTGTCTAAACCAACAATGGGTTGAGGATTGACAGCCCTTGTAGCGTTACGTTGCTGCAATTGGGTAGGAAGCTCACCCTACATAGTTGGAGTAGGTGGTAATGGAGCTGAGGGTGGAAGAGATGCGGAAAAATGAGAGAAATAGTACATATGTTGAACATCACCCTGAGGAGAAGAAGTTCTATAGTACTCAAGGAACTTGTAGTGAGGTTGAAGAGCAGCGTGACTAGTAGAGTCACGTGGAGAGATCGGTTACTAAATGTAATACCTGTATGGGTCAGGTTGATGGTAAGGATACTATTGACATGGTGGTGGCATTCCCCATGATTGTGGGTGTTGCCACCATTGATACTGTTCATTTAGTTGTGGTGAAGCTCCACTCGGATAATATGTCAAGGGTTGGTGGAACTGCCTTAGGTTACCTTGAGGATAAGGTAACCTTCCGGGTGTTTGCCGTCTGTTTAATCATGGATTTAGTGCACACACCTCAGACTCTTGTAGATGTGACACCACTAGGCAACATCTCTTAGGATGGTCATATTGGCAAATCTCATATCTATCATCATTGTTCATGTCTGAATCCACAACCTCCTTAATGATGGAAACCTTGCCCTTACCTTTGTTACGTATATACTCAGCTTCTTTCTTTTTCCTTCTCTCTCGGTCACTACTTGGTTCTCTAAACTCCTCTACTATTTTTAGGATAGTTTAAAATTTGTCGTCCTAGGAGTTCCACATCTGATCGACCTTTTCCGATACTTCTGATGCAAATTTTTGAATAGGAAAAGTCTTTCTATTCACCATCTCTTCAAGTGGTGACTCTTCTTCATGTTCACAAAATCTAATTTCCTTCTTTCAGAGGGAAGGATCTCTGCTATATTCCTCCACACTTTCTCTTTTCCTCAACTCACCTTCCTTCTTAGCAACTTGCTCCAATAATCTTTGTATTTGATGGGCTCTCAACTTAGATAGCCTTCCTTGGGCATAAGTCCCAAGGGTTCTTTGCATTTCGTACCTAAGCCCATCTATGAGATGGCATAGTTGTTCCTTCTGCAAGTAACCATGGCCAGGACAACGATGTAACAATGAATAATACTAGCCCATGGCAGCATCCAAGGATTTATGTGCTCCTAGTTTCCATCCTTGGATTTGCTTACGTAGGTTCGACACTTGGGAGTATGTTTGATACTTATCATTGAATAGTTCTAACATTGTACTCCATCGACAAATGGATTTCGGTTCTAAGGACCGATACTAGCTTTTCGCTTTCTTGATCAGTGTCCATGGAAATAACTTTAGCTTTTGCCACTTGTTTTCTATATTTTGCAAGGCACATGCATCATGGAATGCTTGTAGATGGTTTTGAGGATTGGCATTGTATCCTCCTTCGAATTGTGGGATGTTATTCATGTCTAGTCTTTTGATCCTACTATCTTTCTGGTGCCTTGTTGGGATCCTAACGGCGTCTATTATATCTAACATACTTCGGGTGGTGACTAGGGGTTCATCATGATCATGCTATCTATAGCGTCTATGATGCCTATGTTGTTCCCTACTCTCCCTTCTTTCGTGATGTGTCTCTCTGAACTGCCCTCGTCCCCTTTCCCAACTATTTTGTCAATGATTTCTATTTTGCTTACCATTTTCCTCATGGTCTTTCCCTTTGCGATTGTGTTCAAATCTTGAAAGAGAGGGGGAAGGAGATCATGAAGGTGAAGAGGAAGGAGGACTGGCACCATGTCGATGCCTGTCACCTTCTCTTTGGACATAACAACCTTATACATGTACCACCAACTGAGTTACACACCACTCAAATAATCTGGCCATTTCAGTGGTGGGGGTTGGATATCATTGGACCTATAATGCCTAAGTCTTCTACAAGGCATAGTTTTATCATCGCTATAATTGAATACCTCACAATGTGGGTTGAAGCTATTCCTCTGAGGAAAACAACATTTCAACAAGTTTGTAGATTCATATAGGATAACATAGTAGCCCATTTTGGTATACCTATGATCATAATCATAGATAATGGACCATAATTTAGCAGCCAAGAAACAAAAAAATTTTGTCATGACCTAGGCATTAAGCATTCCTTCTCATCACCATATTACCCTCAAGCGAATGGATAAGCTAAAGTAAGCAATAAGGCAATCATAAACTTGCTTAAGAAGATGCTAAATAATAGCAAATGCACGTGCCATGAATAGCTTGTCCATGCACTTTGGACCTACAAAACCACATTCCAAACCATGACCAATGTGGCCCCATATAGCCTAGTTTATGGTTCTAAAACTATTTTGCCTCTTAAATTGTACATGCCATCGTTGCAAGTAGCCCTATTAGACTTCATCAATGGAAAATAGAATAAAGAGCTACACAACATGGATTTATACTTTGTGGAAGAGCAATGGGTATTAAGCTTTCTCATGTCAAGTGGTACTTAGAAAAGGTAGAAACGGCAACATTATCACTACCTAAACAAATGCAAGATCAAGGAAGGAGACCTAGTCCTCAAGGCTATCCACGAGCATATAGAGAAATTCTTAGCCAATTGGGAAGGATCTTTCTTGGTCACTAAGGCCTATGACAATGGAGCCTTTAGGATAGCAAACATTAATGGGAACAAGTTGGACAACCCTATCAATCATTCCTACCTAAAATCTTACTACATGTAGCCCATGAGAACCAATAGTTAGCATTAATAACCATTTTGATCAATGACAAATGAGCCCACATGACCTTTTTTCATCTTTTTGCATAGCAGATGACCTGTAAAACATTGAAACATCGATGACCTATGGTACCTTGGTTTGCTAATTATTTTTTGTATCACCTTATGCATTGTATTATAACAACATAAATTCTTTGTCTAATTTTCTTGTTCTCTTAGAGTTGTGCTTGAAGGATAAAGCCTGGAATCATTGAAAATATGTAACTCATTATGACAACAAGTCATCACATGATCTCGATGCATAAGATTTAGTGAATTTGTCCTATCATGTCAAAAGTGGTTATTTCACTTGACTCCTATTATCATTTCCTTAAGCCCAATCTTGTAGTCTAATTATAACCTTCCTACTTCTTAAGTGACAATGATGATTAATGTTTGATACTCATGCATGTTGGTTAAATAATATCCCTTCTTGATGCTCCACCATCAAATCCACTAGATGTAACACATCTCATTCAATAGGAAAACCAAATCAAACTTGGCCTTGACAATGAAACCTAATAAAGGTTTCATCCTACAAAAAAAGGTAAAAGTAAATTGCCAAGAAACCTGATGAGTTGTCATTGGTTGGCTATGCTAACGAGGCCTCATTGATGTAGTCGACTATGTTGACATGGCCTCATCAATGAGGCCCCATCAATGCATCTCGACTTGTGTCAACAATGCCTCATCGATGCAGTGTCTATCCATCACCTATAAATACATGCCTACCAACCACATTTATGGGGAGTCTAAATTTCCATTATAGCAAAGCTCTTGTATTTTTCCATTCAAATGTTAGAGTCATTGAGTGTATGGATCTTTATTCAAGCATTGTTGTACCTAAGCACAACAATGTGTGTGGCAATAAAGATGAGCTTATGAGTGGTGAGGTACCCCTACACTCAACCATACAAATACGAGCATTACACGCGCGATCCGATCGAACTCCAAGGACTAAGTGCTTACACGCCTTATGGAATACTTAAGGTTAATCAATCGTTGTCTTCCCAGATTTACTTGTATTTTCATGGTTGTATGGTTAAGTAAGTCTGAGGTATATGATTTTTATGTCTTTTATCTTTTTAACGCCTATGCTAAGAGGGGAAAGGGTGAAGAGACTAAGTAACTAACTTTCACTAACTAAGTTCTAATTGTCCTAGCATCAGTATCTGTCCCCACTTGTCATACACACTCTGAACCAGTGCAACGTTACTGGGATTACCAAACGCTATTCGTTACTGGGTTACCAAACGTTACACACATGCTCAAAGCAGTCACACTGAATGCACTTAACTAGGAGAGTAAGGGTTGAGAGAGATTTAATTATATGGGAAAGTGATTAACATTTAAGATTAATTAAGTCCTATTTAGCTTAGTCCATGCACTGCAAGGTTTATTAGAAAGTTCATCTTTATTTCCATACACAAATATGTGCTCAGGTACAATTTCCTCGAATAAAGATTCGTTCACTTTGAGACAACTACTGCAGGCACATGGACATTATTCTATCTCTGGAATGGTAAAACTGCCAGAGTTTTGCTAAGGGTCTAGATCTAGATGTCAAAACAAGGGAGAGCCACCTCTTATTTATAGAACTGGCGATGGGTTGTGAAATCGTGTACGCAATATCATAGTGGCTGACGCAATATACGTGATATCACAGCCCATGTGATGTCGCGTCCCATCATGAGCTTTCTGATAAACCTTGCAGCACTTTGGATAGATTGGTTCTTTTATTTATGCATTCAATGTTTTTGATTATTTGTTAATTATTCTCAGTTATTTCACAAATATTTTCCAGCAATTGAGTTAATGAGATTATTAAGCTAGATAGATTAAATACATAAGTACAACTTCTTTGATCATAACATGTATCCACTTGGTAATCCCAGCAGTGTTATCACTTGGAATGCCTAGTAGCATAGTTTTTGGTCACCTAGCAATGAATATGTGAGTTCAAGACGTGTATAGAAAGTGGGAATGGATACTTATGTTAGGATTAGTTAAATAGTAATTAATAAATTAATTTAGATTAATTAATCAAATTTCTTTTACCTACATTTTGAACACCCAAAATATAAAATAAAAAATGATAAAAATCAAATGCCTCAATTATACTTAACCATAGTAATGTACATCACAAGTGTAATTGAAAGGACAATGATTACCTTTAAAGATAGATTCACTTCCTAAAGGACCAGTGCACCAGAAATGATAAAGTCCATAGAACTCAACTAGATCGTGTGTGAACGCTTGTGATTCATATGGTTGGATGTAAGGGTACCTCATCGCTCATCATTGGCATTGTTACCAGGGACTTTGTTTATGGAACATGTGTTATTTAGATCTAAGTAAATATCACTAATATTGTTGTATGAACCTAGGATCATATCATTCCCACTATACATTAATTATTAAAGCACATTGATAATTTCATTTTTTTTTACAAAATATCTTCTTCTTCTGGTAAGCATGACGATACTAAATCATCGGTCCCATAGGAATGCAAGGTGGTATACACTCATCCAAATGAGTTTGTGCCAAATTTCACCTTCATCCTACATCAATATGAACAAATGTGATGGTGTGATATGAAGGGTAATGTTGTTTTGCCCCTTAATAGATTTGTACCCAGAATGCTAATTAAAACTCTTAAGAAGTTGCGCATAGCAGATCTTCACAAAGAGTATGTTGTGGATGGATATGACACTTGGAACTATCGTCCCACTAAAACACAATGTAAGCAAGACAAACATCAGGAGAGACTCCATGAGGTCACAAAGGGGAAACATTACACTAACCCCTTGTTCCTACTAGCTCAAGAGGACAATGAGGACCCTCCCTTCAAAGGTTCTAACATGAAGAATCTCCACCCCCTACTAACAATGGTGAGGGTGTGAACTTGACCCTACGATCATCTATTCATAAACTCGGTTCAAGGAAGAGTGATAGCCAAAGGAGGAACTCAGGTGAACATTGCAATAACAAGGGATTTAATTATGGTGATTGTAAAAAGTGTAAGAGTGGTGGCAGATACCATGGTGGAGGAGGCAATCCACCTTCCTCTTCATCCTCTTCATCTGATTCCGAGCATTCCTCTTCATTTGAGAATTCTGATGAAAGCCACCATCAAAACAATCATGATGAAGGTGATCAACGAAATAACAATAACCTTGAAGGCCACCAAAATCTAAGGGGTGGCCGAAACCATCATCATCATCATCAACATAGCAATGATGATGAACCTTTACTGGTAACTCAAAGTATGCTTAACATTGCAGAGGCAGTAAGAATATCAACTAGGCATATGAAGGATAGTTAGATCAAGCACCTAGATATGAACAATATTCCAAGATTTGAGAGGGGATATAACTCTAATCTACAAACACATCTACAAGCTTTTCAAGATGCCTGTGCCTTACAAAATATCTAGAATGAGTGGTAGAAACTCAAGCTTTTCCCAAGGACACTTATTAAGGAAGTTGAAAGTTGGTACCAATCCTTAAAATCAAAATCTCTTCAAAGATGGAGTACCATGTTAGAACTATTCAATGACAAATATCAAACATACTCTAGAGTGTCTAACCTGAGAAGGCAAAACCAAGGCTAGAAATAAGGAGGACATGAACCCCTAGATGTTTCCATTGGCCAATACTATTCACTCTTAGATATATGTCAACCACGGTTACTCTTAGATGGAACAACTTTGCCGCATCATAGATTGGCTTAGGGCAGAAACAAGAAGAACCCTTGGGGTGTATGCCCAAGGGAGGTTGTCTGAAATAAGAGCTCACTAAATATAAAGGCTAATTAAGTAGGTAGCAAAAGAAGAAGGTGAGCTATGAAAAAGGGAGAGTGCTGAAGAGTACAATAGGGATCCATTCATCAAAAAATGAAAGGTTCAATTTTGTGACGAGGAGTCACCACTTGATGAAGTGGTGAACAAAAAGACCTTGCCTATCCAAAAATTTCCTTCTAATATTTCAACCAAGGTTGATAAGTTATGGGACTCTTTGGATGAAAATTTTCAAATTACTTTGAAAATTGCTAAGGAATCCAAAGAGTAGAAGAGTGATCATAATCGTAGATGGTGAAAAGAAGCTGAACATGCCTGCTAGAGAGGTAAGGGTAAAGCTACTATAGTAGAGGAAGTTGTGGAGTCTAACTCTAATGATGAAATCGAATGTGACATTTATCAATATGAACATTCAAAGGGATGTTGTCCTATGGTATCACACTTACAAGAATCTGGAGTGTACGCACTAAGCCCCCACCTAGCACATAAGCAAGCTCCAAGATGATTTCCTTACCCTCAAGGTAGTCCAAGATAGTTCCACCAGCAACACCAAGTTTACTATCCAAGTGGAACTCCTCCACAACCTTATAAATAGTATCAACAATGGCACAACCACAATTGTGGGGAATGCCACTACCAAGGTAGCAGTACCCTTATAGGCAACCAAATCCATATGGGTACTATGTTCAACAACCCATCTCCCGTAGAAGTTTGGCAAGTCATGCATCGTTCTTGCATCACTATTACCCTCCAGAGTACCATTGAATACATTCCTCATCTACTTGAGGGGAAAACCCATATCAGTATCCTTATCATCCTCTACATCCCTCTGAACCTACACCTCCACCTTCAACTCAATTACCTCTTACTCCATCCATGCATGGTGAAATTCCTTCACATCTACAGCAACAAAATGCTACAAGGGCTATGCACTCACAACCAATTTTTCAACCAAGTGGTCTGGATAATCGATCAAGGAAATGACCTTTCTTCTGGCTTGGAAATCCTCTCCAGCCCTCATAATCTACTCTAGCTAATCACCTTGTATCTCCAGTACCCTCATCCTCTACATCAAATATCTTCGAGCACCCTTCAAACCAATTGCCACCTAGGATCCACATTGTAATGCTAACTCATGTTGTTTCTGACTAGATCAAGGTTGGAAACCTTCTTATCAAAAGATCTAATCCAAGAAGTCTACTCATATTTCTATAGATTTCTAGACAAGGGCCATGCAAGGCTCTTCTTGACTCTAGTTCTAAAGTTAACCTCATCTCCCATGATATGTACAAAGCCTGGAACCTACCACCTCTTAAGAAGAGCAACATCCATTTAGAATTAGTAGATCAGTCGATTATGATCCCTTTGGGATTAGTAGAGGACATTGTGACCACAGTTTGTGGGTGGTCCTATCCTACTAATTTTCTAGTAATCAAGATGAACAACTACAAAAGTGACTTCCCCATCATCATGGGAAGGGCTTGGTTAACCATAGTTGATGCAAGAATGGGTATAAGGAATCTATCTCTCGATATATCTAAGGATAATGAGTTAGGAAAATTTTGAGAAGAAGCATATTCCATGCATCATGTACAGTGACAATGAGTGCAGTTGTGTCCAAAATATTTGGTTAATCAAAAGCACATACATCAAGGCTTACAATCAGTGTGCATAAGAAATTAATATTCAACGGTGTCTGTACGTAGTAGCCACAAAGAAGGAGGGCACCCAATGGTTGATAGCTAATTCAAATAGCAACACAATATGCATGGAACCAACTAAGAGTGTAACTTGTGCATATGTTGAAGGCATGAACAAAATTGAATAAGTCCATTTCCAACTCTCTACTGAAGATGATGATAACTATTAAGAAGAGTTGGAGATCCCTGATCACTTCAAGCATGAGCCCTTAGAACTAAAAACTTTACAAATTGGAATGGAGTATGCATTTTTAAAGAATGGCAAACCAATCATCATTAATGCCAAACTTGCTCCTGAATAAAAAGAAAAGTTGTTGAAAGTGGTAAATAAATGGTCAATAGCCTTTGCTTAGTCATATCCAAAGCAAACAGGAATCAATCCAAGATATGCCAGCATCGCATCTACATTGACCTAGCCATGAAGCCTACAAGGCAACTGCAAAGGTGGCTAAACCCCAAATTGAAGCAAATAGTTAAGGAGGAAATAGAGCAACTCCTCAAGGTAGGGTTTATCTATCCAATTGTGGATAGTGAGTGGGTTAGTCCACTCATAATTGTACCAAAGAAGGATGGTAAATGGTAGGTTTACATTGACTTTAGGTTGTTAAATATGGCAACATTTAAGGATCACTTTCCTTTACCATTTGTAGATCAAGTATTAGACACCATATCCAAGCATTATTATTATAGTTTCTTGGACAAGTATAGTGGCTATAACCTAATCAAAATTATGCCAGAAGACCAAGCCAAGACAACATTCATGAGTCCCTGGGGGACTTTTGCATACTGTAAGATGCCATTTGGCCTATGCAATGCCCCTACAACATTTCAACTCTTAGTCCTTAGTAGCTTTCAATAACAAATCAGTAGTGGTATTGAAGTTTTCATGGATGACTTCTCCACCTACAGAGATACCTTTGAGTAAGCCTTGAACTAAATTGAGCAAGCATTTAAGAGATGTATTAAGACAAACCTACAACTCAATTGGCAAAAGAGCCATCTCATGGTCCAAGAAGGCATTGTGCTAGGGCACCAAATTTCATAGAAAGGGATTGAGGTAAACCTAGAAAATATAAGGATCATCCAAGGAATAACATGCCAACCAAAGACCATTAAAGATGTTTGATCATTCCTTGGACACACCATTTACTACTAGTGCTTTATTGAGAATTTCTCTAAGATTGCAAAGCCATTGGTAAAACTTACATAGAAAGATGCACCTTTCATTTAGACTAAGGAATGTGTAAATGCATTTCAACAATTAAAAGAAAAACTTGTAGAAACACCAATCCTACAAGCACCAGATTGGTCCAAACCATTCCATAGCATGATGGATGCATCTAACTATGCTTTGGGATTTGTGCACATGCAGATGGATGATAAGAAACATCCATGTTATATCCACTATGAGAGTTGAAGCATTGTGGGAGGATAGTTAAATTACACCATCATAGAGAAGGAATTAATAGCAATGGTGTATGTTCTAGAAAATTTTAAACATTATGTGCTAGGTTACAAAGTATTTGTACATACAAACCACAGTGTAATTCACTTCCTTGTGAATAAGCCAACGGTGAGCCCTTGTGTTATATAGTGGCTTGTGATCTTGCAAGAATTTGATATTACTATGGTAGATCAAAAAGGGACTAAGAATCACTAACCATCTTTCTCACTTAAGATGGGATAACAAAGAGGAGGAGAGCCCACTCTCTTATCAATTTCCAGATGAACTCCTCTTTACTAGAGTAATAAATGAACACATGCCTAAAAAAACAATATGGTATAATGGCATCCTCACATATCTTCTCACTTAAGAGATGTGATAAGACTTGGATTTTAGGAAAAAACAATAATTTCTTCATTAGGTCAAATACTTCATGGAAATTAATGAACACCTTTACAAGGTGTGTGCCAGTGGCCTGATCCATTGGTGTGTCCCTAATGAAGACTAACTACACATTCTCTAGGATGCTCATGAAGGAACTTGCAGATGCCACTATGCAAAGAGACACACAACCATAAAAATCCTGATGGTAGGGTACTATTGTCCCACACTCTATAAAGATGCCCACTAGTTTGTCAAGTCTTGTAAACATCGTCAATGTGACGAGGGGATGACCACTCATATAGAAGATCCTCAATAGTGGATTCAACTACTAGAACCTTTTGACATATGGGGCATTAACTTCATGAGTCCCATCACACCCATGTCTAACGAGAAAGAATATATTATAGTAGCAGTTGACTATTGCACAAAATGGGCTAAAGCAAAAGCCATTACAAATTACACATCATCCACTACTGTTAGATTTATATAACAACATATCATCAATAGGTTTGGGGTGCTACATTCACTAATTTTTGTTAAGGGACTTATTTCACAGGTGCCACATTTAGAAAATTAATGCAACACTTGGGGTAGAACATACATTAACAACACCTTACCACCCCACAACCAATGGTCAAGCAAAGGTAACCAACCGAGAGATTACAAAAATATTAACACAATCCATTAGCAAATTTAGGAAGGATTGGAGCACAACAATTAATGATGCTCTCTAGGCTTATCGATCAACTTGGAAACTTCCTATTGGATATTTTCCCTATGACTTAGTGTACAGGAAACTTCTAACACTCCCAATTTAATCTGAGATTCATACACTCTCAATGTCCTATGATCTAAGCCTTAACCTAAGTTTAGCATAAAAGGAAAGATTGATCAATCTAAACATGCTAAACAAAAATCACTTAGTGGCCCTATCTTTGAATGAGGTGAACAAGGCATTCAGCAAGCAATGCCATGACCTTAGAATTAGAAAATTAAGATTTCAACCAAGAGATAAGATCCTCTATTGGAACCCCACACATGTACCTCAAAAGGAAAAATTTCAAACATTGTGGAAGGGACCTTATATAATTGATCAAACCTTTCCCTTTGGGACCATGATAATTTACAAACTTGATAGCCCAAGCAAAAATCAATTGGTCAATATCCAACAAATTAAACCTTTCCTAGAACCAAGATTGGCCAGTGTAAATACTGCCTCACCTAATGGACACCCACATTCTATTTTTTGGATCTACTCCTTCCAACTCAATCGTAGGGGAGATGGCCATCCATGCTAATCATTACCATGGCCTCTCAGTTTTTCTACCCTTTTTGTTTTTCACATTTTTGATTTTACAAATTTTTTATTTTCAATTTTTTCTAATTTTATACCATTTTTAGTACATTTAAATTTTCTTGATTATTTTTAAATTTTTTATATTTTTTACTTTATTTTGTTTCTTGTGTTTCTTTTAATTAAGTATGATATTTTCTCATTTTTGCTAATAAATCTACTTTACTTTCATAGGACACAATGCTACTGCTACTGTTTACTAATGATGGTTTATGCTTAATGTGTGATTGTCAATGTTTGGTTTTCACTTTTGAATTCTAATGTTTGATGACTTTGGCATGGTTTATTTTTCATGGGACAGGCAGTGCGTCCATGTCATACACCCATCCAAAGAACTCTATGGTTTTCCTTGTTTTGCGAATTTGAGCTTCCTTTTCCATTAAAGAAACTTTTAATCAATCAGTGACCTTGGTAGTTCCAGAATTAAGAAGGATCCAAAGGTTTGTAAAGGGTGTGACTTCAAGGGGACTCAATACTCTTTGTACTCTTCTTCTTGCTTGAGTGCTTAAGTGTTATTTCATGGACTTCTTACCATTCCATACCATCCAATGATAGGAAGACAAATAACGTCATTACATGGCGTGGTTCCCATCATTCAAAAAAAAAAAACAAAAACAAAAACAAAGGATGGGAATTCAAAGCACACTCCTTCGACATGAATAAGTCCTTGCATGGTGTGGTTTCCACTTCAAAACAAAACACAAAACAAAAACAATAATGGGAATTCAAAGCACACCCCTTGGACAAATAAAAGGGCTACAAGCACTTGTTATGGGACTTCAAAGACATACACCTATACTTGAAGGTCCCCTCTAACTAAGGCCCCCTCTCTCTCTCACTTCCTAATTCTCTCTCCTCTTTTTGGAACAATGGTTATCTTGCAAGAACATTCTTGTGTCTCAAGCAGGTGGATCAGTCTTAGAGTGGCAATGCAAAGTCACTAAAAGTGAATGGCTTTGGTTTGAATTGAGGATGGAACTTCTCAGGTCATTTTAACCACAATTCCATAAGGGACTTCTTATGACCTCAGTTTGGAACTCTATTCCACCTTCTCTATCATCTGTCCATGCTACCATAACTCACCTCATTACCAGGTTCTATGTTATGCTCTATGTCTTAGTCTGACGTATTGGGATTCTTTTGGATTGGTCATTAACTTGTTATGGTCATTAAATCGACTATGGAACCCATAGACTCCTTAGTTGAGGTTATGCAAGGGCAAAAATGGCATGAGTCTACTATGGGAAGGATCCACTTGCATAGCTTTTGGCTTGATTAGTTAAGGTTCCTTACCTTTAACATCACTACAATCTTATATTTTGTATTTTCCATTGTGTAAACTGCTCAATGCTCCTTAATCTTTCATTGCATTCATTCATTAAATTAATTTTTCTCCATTTTTTTCAAATTTATGAACTTCAACACCCTCTTCTCATGATTTCATACTATTCTTGGTCTTCTACATTTTCATTTGACCCCAATTTCATCAAAAACATTCCTTGTATTTTGAAGATTTGACCAAAGCCAATGGAAGTCAATGGTGGTCAATAGCTGCATCATCGAGGCCTCATCGACACAGGTGACCTTGTCGATGAGGCCTAGTCATTAAGGCCTCATCAATGCAATACAAAAATATTATATGTACTACCGAATAACACATGGAGAATTTTTGTAATTTTTCAAAGCCCAAAACCTTCCAGAGTCCATAGCTTTCAAACTATTTGTTCAAATCACTTCGTTTTTTGATCCTACACTTACCGAAGGTAAGATCTTTGTCATGGGGGCCACAAACCTTAAGTTTTCTAATGCAATTTTCAAAAATTTTTTCTAACTCCCCTGAGGGTTAGTAAACTTAATCATACATAAGCATCAACTTTTTTTAAGTTAACCCTTTCAACAACCTCCAGGATGATTTATCAATGATAAGGCATAAATAGAAATAATAATTAAGTTAATTAAATAATCACAACTTAGCCAAGTGTAACTACCCTCAAGAGTTAAGGTATCCCAATTTTTTTAAGGTTACACAATGATTACTAACACATGGTTTTATTATGATTACAAATGACACCCAAACAAAAGTGTCCGCAAGAAGGAGAACCCTCAAAACCATGGAAAAATGACCTAGAGCTAGAAGGGGCCAACAGGAACAAGGCCAAGAATAACAAGAGGTGACCCATGTAATGGGACCTCTTCGAAGGAGCCCAAAGTGGAATCTATTCAATAGATTCTAGAAGAAGAAGTGCCTACAGAATAATCTTAATGAGGAGAAGCACCTGGACCTATGCCTAGGCTTGAGGTCACTTTGACTCAAGCCTACCAAGACATCATCAAGTTCTAAGAGATCCAAAGATCAGTTTTTAAGAGATAAACTTTGTGCCATTTTTAGAAAAAGCTCTAGAGGATGTCAAAACACAATTGCAAACCTCTCCTATGTGGCCAATTATCATGACTAATGGAGAATGGTACATGGGAGAGACCTATCTCTTCTGAAACAACCAAAGGCCACGGTCCATTGTAAAAATCAAGGATGTTCAAGTGTCCTACTCGGTGGAGGCCATCGCAGAAGCATTGGGGTTGCTAGACATTAGAACACAGTTGGCAGAGATATCAACAAAAGGTAATTCTAAGGCAAAAAGGAAGTGGACCCAACAATGCTATAGGGTGGACCATAAGAAGTATGGTGCGCTCACACCAGCGAAGCAAATTTATTTCAAGATTGTAGCCTATCACCTCAATCCAACAGTGAGGCCAAGTAAGGTGACTACCTTCTCCACTCATGCATGCACCACTCTAAGTGGGATATTTCCCATTATAATTCCATAGCTAATTTAATTGGAGATTGAGAAGCATTTCAAGGAAAATGAACATGGAAGGAGGACCTTGACCTTTCCATGCCTTATAGGAAAACTTTGCAAGAGGACATGTATTGTTCACTATTCAAATGACACTCTCAAGCATGCACCCTTGGCCTCATGGGTAGAAATCATGAAAGACAAAATGCCAACAACCATTCAAGAAGAGGAGTTGCCACCACCACCACCACCACCCACTTAGGAGATAACACTAGAGGCCCACACAGCCCTTGAGCATCTGCAACAAATCTAGGAGAGGCTCTTGAGCAAACAAGAGTAGCAGGCTAGAACAAGTGGGGTAGATCCATCTATGTATTGACCAGCAATGAGTCACCTTAATGAGGTGGCTTGAACAGTTAGCCAAATGGAGAGGGATGGTTCCATTTTCTTTGCCCAAAGAACATAGCTACCTTTAAGGTTAGATCCAAACACTTGGGAGGTGACAATGTTGTTAACAACACATCATCTATTCCTGGAAATCTCTAGAAATGCCACCACTTTCTCAGTGAGGTTGGAGGAAGGTGAAGAGATAACTGTCTTGGTGATGCAGCACCAAGGGTAGGAAATAGCAACAAAAGTGGTAGCTGACCATGTAGCTGAAGCACTAAAGGCATCGATGGCATCTGTACCAGATGTATTTGCACTCCAAGATGTGCAGATATCTACAAGCACGGTTAGCAGGAAATTGAACACAACCTAGCATAAACAATTGCTGGAATGACTAGTAAGAACTGAGCAACTGACTCCAAATATCTTTGATATTCTAGAGAACATCACTACAACTCAATCAAAGCTACTGAATGTAAGGGGTAGATGCATCATTTTGGAGGGGCAACTAGCAACAATCCAAGAGCAAAATCAACACTTGGACGTTGAGGTTGTTGAACTTCATGCCTGACTTGTTGAGCAAATAATCCTTAGCCTAAAAATCATAAGAGATGAAGCTGTTAAATGACTTCAAGAATGATTTTAGAAGGCTCATGAGGAAGCAATAATGGCCATCTTCAAATAGTCCATGGCAGAAGCTAAAACACATTCAATTAAAAAGGACTTGAATCAAATGCACCAGGAAAATGAAACATTGACCATGTAAAATCATTACCTACAAAATGTTGATGCTCAAAGAGATCAAATGCAAGAATTGACTGCAAAGAACCGAAATCTATTAATGAAGGAGATACACACCTTACGACAAAGTCTGTCATCAAAATTATTGCCTAGAAGAACAAAGCTCTCAAGTTTGAGAGGGTGAAAAATCACTACAGGGACCAAGTTGGTTTACAAAAGTAAATTAATGAAAAAGAAATCCAGATGGAATAGGCTAAAGTAAATGAAGCCCTCCAACAACTCTAGCAAGGAAGAGAGATGTGCCAACCCATCCTTGATGGGATTGATGCCTACAAAAAAGCATAGATCCACTTGAAGAAGTTGCAAATCAAAAAGATGACAAAGTATATGGAGTTGGCTAGTCTTCCTTACACAAACCTGGCAATGTTGATAGTTGAACAACCATAATCAAAATTGGAGAAGCAAGTGGCTAGCTCATATCTACTATATCAGGCCAAGTTCAAATACCACAGGGACACCAAGCAAAATCTTTAAATTGCTAATGTTGAAATCAAAGTCCTCAAAGGATGATTCACAAATTAGCGATCCATCACTAAGGACCTAGCCAAATGAATGAATGACTACCAGGACCTGAAGAACACAGTGCGAGCATTCAACATTGAATGCAAATAGTTCACTACCTAGTTTATCAATGTTAAGGATTTGTTTCCAATGATCCTATGTCCTTGGGATGTGCCTATTCCAATTCACATTGGAAAAGCTACGTGGATAGTGCATGATCCCAGGAGTAAGCTGGATGCTTTTCGCCTCCCACCTGCAGTTGCAATAGTAGCACGACAACCACAACCAGCTCAACCACTGCTAGTGTGTGAAGCCAGTGAAGGTCCCTTGGAGCCTCAGGAACCAGCATCTCCTAGGATCATTTGATCTTCTCCAATAAGCCTCACATCATCAAGAAACGTGTTATTCAATTTTTGAATAGTTGTGTCATGGTGTTCAATTTTGTGTCATAAACACCACCATTTTTGTAATGTATTGATCCATACACCTAGGCACTCTATTTCTTGTCAAGTCAATCAAGTTTGTTTTGTTGAAAGAAAAGTCAATTAATAATCCCATACCTTCCCAATTTTGTAAAAGAACTCAAGGACAAGTTTACATTCAATCATGGGGGTATGATGAGTCATCATTAGTTGGCTACATTGATGAGGCCTTGTCAATCTAGCCTTGTCCACGAGGCCTCATTAACTCACCTCAACCTATGTTGATGCTACCTCATTAATGTGTTGTCTATTTGTCACCTATAAAACGTGCCTACCAACTGCATTTATGGGGAGTTCACATTTCAATAATAGTGAAGCTCTTGCATTTTTTCCATTCAAAAGTTAGAATTTTTTTTCCATGAGTGCTCGTCGCAGGAGTCATTGAGTGTACGGATCTTTATTCGAGACTTGAGCATGATAGTGTGTGCGGTAATAAAGACAAGCTTTCTAATAAACCTTGCAACACTTTGGATAGATTAGCTCTTTTATTTATGCATTCAATGTTTTTGATTATTCATAAATTATTTTCAATTATTTTGCAAATATTTTCTAGCAATTGAGTTAATGATCTTATTAAGCTAGATAGATTAAATACATAAGTACGACTGCTTCAAGTGTAACACATATTCACCTGGTAATCCTAGCATCATTATTGCTTGGTACACCCAATAGCATAATGTTTGGTCACCTAACAGTGGATACGTGAGTTCAAGATGTGTATGGAAAGTGGGAACAGATACTAATGTTAGGGTTAGTTAAATAGTAGTTAATAAATTAATATAGATTAGTTAATCAAATTCCTTTTACCTACATTTCAAACACCCAAAATATAAAATACAAAATGATAAAAATCAAATGCCTCAGTTACACTTAATCATACCAATGTACATCATGAGTGTAATTAGGAGGACAACGATTGACTTTAAGGATAGATTCACTTCCTAAAGGACTAGTGCACAAAAAATGATAAAGTCAATGAATTCAACCAGATCATGCGTGAATGCTTGTGATTTGTATGGTTGGGCATAGGGGTACCTCGCTGTTCATCAAAGCCAAATAGCCATTGAAGACCAAGAAATGAACAAATGGCTTCAAACATGCAAAGGAAGGAGCCTAAAAGCTGAAGAAACCTTGGAGTCGAGTTTTGGTTTCTCAAAAACATTACCAAGTGACCAACACTGTAAAACAAGAAGCATGAAGGCTTATTGATTAATCAACATGTTAGTGCCATATCAAAGTCATGACATCAACATTTGGAACTCATTGTTGATCCTATAACTATTTCCCCTATAGCTAATGATAGCCCTTATCCTAATTGTATCCCATCATCATCACATGTACTCTTTGACATGGTTCGACACTATTGAATCAAGTGTGAAGAAGCATCGTTGGTGATGAACCTGTAGTGGAGTTTTATATTCTTTTTCAATGTTCCTTAGGTTAATCCTCCAAACATCAACAAAAAGGGGCTAATGAAACACCACCAAGAAAATTCATTTTGCAAATTTTAATTTTCATTTCCCAACTTGAGATAAGGTTTTATTGTAAATGTAAGATTTGTAGTCCATGAGCTGCAATCTTGCATACTTTAACTTTTGGGGGCTAAAAATGCCTTAAAAGTTGCTATTAAGTCACTTCCCAAGTGGAAAAAGTCATCTCAAGTCTATATTTTAGCTTAGAAAGGCTAAGGATGCCTTGAGAATTACCAAATTTAGCATTTTCATGGGTTTTTGTAAAGGTATAGCCTCAACTATGCTAGAATCATCTACCCTGGCATAGATAGTGTTGGATTTTCATTTGCAAGCAAAACCTAGTGTAGTCACCAACAAAACCCAACGTAGATGCACATATCTAGCATTGGAATTTTTGGGCTTTCCATTTTCCCAAAAGTGACCTGTGTAGTTACCCCAAGTTTTCAGTAGTTGCAGCATGGCTAGCATAGACATCATGTTCAGCAACAATTTTCAACAATCTCAAGGTAGTCCACCAAGGTCAACATAGTTGAGATGATGCCAACATAGTCACAAAAGTCTGTTTACGATTTATAGTATTTGGATGGGCTTTTGTGGCTATAGTGTATCAAAACTTATTATAAATGGTCACCTATGCTAAGTATTATAGCCGTTAAACCTACAACTAAATATCAATCTATCAGTAATTGTGTTAGTGATGTACAGAGCCTAAAATCAGCAATTCCACAAACTATGAAATTCAAACATGAACACCTTATTGAGGTTTCATAACTGAAAAAGTAAGTTCAAACTGTTAGCAATGAAGAACCTCTTGTAATCTTGAAATGCCTTTGAGAGAAAAACTGGTATCTATGCTGGGCATTAGAGACTCTCACTATGATACCATTGCATCAAAAGTGGAACACCATCCATGAGCAAAGTTGCAAATTCTGGCAAAGAGCAACAAGGGGTTGCTAGAAACTAGGGTTGAGAAGTATCCAAATCATGGAGTTTTAGTGCAAAATGCAGCCTACCAAATCTAATGGACTTCAAGCTCCATCTAAGCAAACTTCTTATGCATCCAAGCACACAAATTTATACTCCTTGATCCTTACACTTTATGCATTTTTCCATTTCAATAAAGTTACAATTCATTGTTGTGCAGATTTATTTTCAAGTTTTAATTTTTGTGTCTATTTTCATTTCAGATCTATAATTTATTTTATGTTTTCATTATTTTTTACGTTTCCATAAGTCCCTCGATGATCATCTAGACTATTCAAGATGCCTTGAATCCTATTTTACAAAGGCCATTGGGATTGAAGGCTAAAATTATCTAGCACCTAGGATATTTCAATTTTCATTCTAGTAACTAAACTTTCCAAGCCCTATAATTAATGCTTTGTTCTCATGTTTCTTTGGCCACTTGGCTACTTTAGGTTAGGTATTTAGCATGTGAAGCCTACCTTGATAATGTTTAGGTAATTTTGGACTTAGCAATTGGTGGTATGGATTCCACACATTGGCCCACACAATTTCTAAATATGTGGAACTTGGTGTTCTAACATGTGGGATTTCGCAACAAGGGTGTAAGGAGAGATCTTCACTTTGTTTGGCCAACTGGAAAAAAGTATGAGTTGTATTAACCAAGAAGAGACTTGTGTTTATTCCACACAGTGATACCTATATTTTTAACATGTGAGATCCAAATCCCCAACTTGTGTGTGCTCAAGAATTGGTTTTGACATTTACAAATTTTGTTGTTTTTCCAAGGTTTTAATTAGGCCCTCTAGGCAACATGTAATCAAGTTTCGAATGTAAATTTCTTATTCTAGCCCCCATACATTGGGATTCTCATGAGCAACATGTGGCCAAGGCCTTCGACTCTACACATTGCCCTACACATTGGGGCTAGAAAGTCTAATGTGTGATGCTAGAGGCCAAAAATTCTAAGAAAAACCCAATGTATAAGGCTTATCTCCCTTTCTATTTCTTTTATGAAGCATGTATACCAAGATGTGAGATTTTTGGAATTCTAGACCAAGTTCATGGGAGTTACAAATTACCAAAATTTGTCCATGTAACTGTGTTGAACATGGGAATGTGAAAATCTTTGTGAAAACTCAACATTTAGAACTAATTTTTTGGTTTATTTTATAACTTCAATGTGTAGAGGGTTTTTCTTGGCTTGTGAAGGTTTTATCATCAACATGTAAGGCATTTTGCAAAGATTAATGTGCTAGAAACTAGTGTTTGGAGCTAGTTTCCTTTTCAATCACTTGAGTGTGATGCATAGGAGCTGAAGTGTTGATTAAAAATCAAATTCCAAAAAATTTTTTAGTAATGTTGACTTCTATCCATCCCTGTACATAGCATTGTGGTAGTACATCTAGGAGTTTTTTGGCTTTTCTCTACAATAATCAAGGAAAAGTTTTGAGCTTTTTGACAATCATGGTGAAGGTGACATCAACAAGTCATAATCTAATTTTTAATGAGGTAGAGGTGGAAGTTTGAATCATCTCGAAGATTCTAAATCCATCTGTAAGTAAAGGATATTTGTCAAGGACTATCAGGTCCCCATATGCCACCATTTTTTTGAATTTTTGTTCAAATTGTAGGACCATTTTCCCATCTCTAGGCTTGATCTTGCTGAAATTTTGTGTTTTGACTATGTTGAATCTAAGATATAGGCATGTCAATTATATTATAATGAAAGTTTGAATTTTTTTTAGGTCTATTTGAGGAAAAGTTGAATTTTTCCCAAACCTATATGCAATGTTTATACCATATTTCATCATTTTTTGTTCAATTTTCTGATTTTTTCTAGCTCGTGTATGAGTAGATTTTCAATTTTTAACTCTATAGATCTATTTTTTATGATATTTCAGCTAATTTGGAGGTGTAATTACATCTTTTGGAATTTTTATGAATATTTTATGGATTTTTTCCCAACCCAGTGCTTAGTGTTCTAGCTTGCTTTCTTGAAATTTTGTAGTTTTTCCATGGATTTTGTAACCAAATATGGTTGGCATCTAGGATTTCTAAAGATTGCAAATATAATGTAGAAGAGTCCTAGATGAAGTTTTGACTTTTAAAAATTTTCTTTCAAAATTTTCCCAAGGTTTTTACTACAATTGTATCACTACAAACTATTGTTTTGAGGATGAAAATTCTATGGAATTATAGGTTTCTCTGCACTATCACTATAATGTTGATAATGAATTTGATTTGTGTTAGCCATTTTTTCTACATCCACAATGGAAAATAATTTTTTAAAAAAAAATTCAAGATTTTTCCTAGCTTTAGGATCAATGTTGGGTAGTGTGGGTTTTGGTTGTAGCGTTTGATAAATTTTCAAGCTAGAATTAACAGTGTTGGGTACCTGGGCAAGAATTTTGATAGTTGTGAAATATGCCTAGTTTCATGACCAACATGTGGCACCTTTTACACTTGTTCTAGCAATGTATGGGAGTTTTATTGTAACATCCCATCCCTAGATGTCATGGTAAACGTCAAATATATGTTATATTAGACATAATGCATAAGAAGACAATATACTAAACATCAAATATATGTAACATTCAATATTATGTGTAAAGGGAATAATAGAGAAAAATGCAGAAAGAGAAAGAAAATAATGATTTATTGATTTGGAATAGAGTATCTAGATCATGCTCTAAAAGTGTTCCTTGGGATTTTTTTTCTTGTCTTGCTTCACCTAGCTCCCATGACTTGCCTGTACTAGCTCTGCCACTCCATGCTTGGCATGACCTTTAAGCTTGAGTATAAATGCCTTAAGTCAAACCCCCAAAGGTTACTTCAAGAGACATGTCTGTTATTACAATGTGCCCTTTCAGGTCTCAATTACAACTATCCTTTTGGATCTCATTACAATAATGATAACACTTGTAATAAAAAGACATCATCTTTGTTCTAAAGCAACACCATTTGGAAATGGGAACATTAAAATCTCCCCCCCCCCCCCCCCAAGGTTTCGTTGGTCCTTAAATGAGTCCATGCTCATTGTCTCTTTTTCTAGCTTCAATGCTTCTATTATGATCCTATGCTCCAATAATTTGATTCCTCCTTTGAACTTGAAGTTGTTTCTTGCTTATTCTACAAACAAGACACATGTAAGAAATATATATGAAAAATTAAATATTACTTTCTTAATTTTTACCTCATTTCATTAAGAGAATGACAAGAGGTGAATTAAAGGTCTACCAACCACCAATCACTAGTCCTAACCAGTGTCACATAAGGTGCAACTCATATCTAGTTACCCAAGTAAAGGAATGGCAAATTCTTTATTTCAAATTTCTATTACCTTAGATATTCTACTAATCTAATTGAAATATAAATTGAACAGTGAAGAAAATAAGAAGATTATAAATAAAAGTTAGGGTGAGATATTTCCTGATCTTGATCAACCTTATGAACTAATGGGAGTAATTGTAATTCTACCATAACTGGTATATGATTGAATGGTCTTGTTTGAGACAGAAAGGCTTGATTTTGATTTTTCTCCAACTAATTTTGGTAATATTTAGCTACATTATCTAATTTTAGTAATATTAACTACATTATCTAAATCTTAATGGCCTTTCTACACACACCCCCTTAAGAACACTGATAACAACAGTGTAACTAATAACATGTCATATGGATCTCAAAACTACCTACAAAGGTTATTTTTCAACAAGGCATGATTAGTTATCCTTATTTTGTTGACTTTTAAGGCACAGTTCTATAATATCATGGAATTATCAAGTACACAAATGATAAACCTGACCTCACCATTGAGCTCAAAAGGGTGAAAAATATTCAAAATGACTATTCATATGTTGAAAAAATAATGTATGCTCAAGTTATGCTAAATTAAGCTTTTGAGGGTCTTAAGCCACTATATTTGCAAGGGGGAAATCCTAATTTTTGAGGTTCCCTAGGAAAGATGTAACTTCATTGTTGTGTATGGAAGGTTGAAATATATAGAAAAAGGCTTCTGAAATCAAAAGTTATCTAGAACATTTGGCACAAAAAACAAAACTTCCTGAGAGGTCACCCATCCTAGTACTACTTCAAAACAAGTGTGCTTAATTATGAAATTTTTTTCTATATTGCTACCAAGGTACCAAATTCTTATTTTTGAAAATTATTTCTATGCATTCTTGATTTAAACTAATGCAT
>MNCI01003593.1:211140-224008 GCA_015680685.1 Gnetum montanum | reverse complement strand
TATATTAAGTTTAATTATGGTATGAAGTGCTATATTGCCAACATAATTCAACTTCAATGTCACATGATAGGCTTTGGAAACAATAATAAGTTCTATTTGATTTTCTTTTATTAGCAATTATCTTGGGGTGGGGTGCGATTTGCCTTTATTTATTTTCTATCTTTTCTTTTTGGTTATAAATGACTGAAGGGCCACTTTGTAACCTTTGGGCTTGGTTTTTTGTTTTTAAGCTTTGTGGTTTTTATGTAATCAAAGAGCACGTATTCCCAAAATATCCTATTCTAGAGAAAAGTTGTCACATATGATAAATTGTTCCTAACAAGTTAATTGACCTTATTGAAATATTAGCATGGAATCTTTTCAGCTTTATTGATGAAGTGTTTGCTCCTCATACTGTATAATTCTTCTATCCAAATGCTTACCTATAAAAGACAGATCCTAAGTGTCTATGTCCTTGAAAAGAAAACGTTTTAGTTTAAATTTTTCTTAAGTAAAAAAATCATGAGTAAAATATGGGTACAAAATATATCATGACACTTCCAAAATATCATGTAAACAAAATAATTGTAACTCAGCGCAGTAAAGCAAGGAGTGCTCTAAGATCATGTGCGTCAGGCCTGATAATGACTTGATTTTATTTCATTTAATTTAAGGCTAATTAGAAGAACATGCTGAAATCAAACCAGCATAACCGATGTGGAGCCACTCTCATTGATTTTCAGTATCAACAATGGCAGTTTGGTCCTGTTAGTGACCGCTGAACTGCAAGCTACCACGCCACACCTCAATATTCTAGTCTTCATAGGACACTCAACCTTAAATTTATTATTGCAATTGCGTATCACTGTTATATGTAAGTTGGTTCACACCTAAAATATTTTTGGTATTATTTAAACATGTCTCCTCGCAGGCAGGGATGGGACCCAGGACACATAAACATGGTCCTGAGATGTACAAATGGATTTATAGATGTTTTTCCCTGTTCACTCGGCTGTCGTTTTGTTTTTGCCATTCCAAATTTTGTCACGTCTAAACATCGCAAAATATGTGGCACGTTTCTCGTAAAATCAGCAGCATTGGTGCAAGATTTTTGCACGTATTCTCGGTGTTAGGGTTGCAATAACCAAAGCAGTCAAAATGGTATACCTCTTGGATGATATTTAAGACACGTACGCAACCCCACTGGAAATACCTATGCTCAACCGCATCATGGAAAGGTGAACTTCTAACGCAATTTTTTATTTTTTTTTTCAAAATCAAAAACAAAAATTCCATCTCTCACATGGGGCTACATTTGCACCATGGAAAGGTGAACTTCTAACACGATTTTTTTTTTTTTAAAACCAAAAACAAAAATTCCATCGCTCTCACATGGGGCTATATTCGGTTCTTAAGATCAAATGTGATAAAAAAACTAAAAAAGATTAATTTGATTTGATTTGGAGATTTGGACTTTCAACGACTCCTCTACTTCACGGTCCCATGTGAAAATTCAAGCAATTCGTTACAGACACCGTTTCTGAACTGGGTCACAATTGCAGCGAGAAAGAGCAATGCAACATCGAAATGTACGTCCGCCAAAGGGTAAGGAATGTAAACGACATTTAAAGCTGTCAAAATGAAATCAGAGAACTTTATTTAAGCAGGCTGTCAAAACCGTGTTCAGCGGCAGGAACTCTCCAAATGTTATCAACGGGAAGAAGTGTGAAATTCTAAGGGTTTTGTACCTTCCCTGGAGGAATATTTGAAGAATGGTGGGCAGACCATAGGCGTATGGCCTGTACTTGTCACAGGACAATAAGTGTGGGACCGAAGATGCTTTGAAGCAGCTGAAACTTATGGCAAGAGAATTCATGAGGGAGATAACCATGCAATATCTTTCTTTAGTCCAATCTTCAGTGGACAAGAATAACGACGATTCCAATTGCAGACGGCTGGTACAAGAAGCAAAGGGGATTTAATTTCTTTTCCTCCGACACAGATGGCTTGACCTTCTCAAATGAGCATGTCATGAATCAGATGCGTTGTCTTATTCGAAGAGGTACCATGTGATCGTCACATGCTCTGTTACCACTTACCAGTGAGCACAAATATTAAGCCCTGTAACTCTGCCTTACTTGAAGATGGTGCTAAATAAGCCTGGTAACTCTACCATCCTTAAACATGTAGCCACCATATATGAAAGTCTGCTGTTAATCTCACCTTGACAAGTAAACCGCTTTAAAATCGAATCCACATGTAATCGTGTATGGTATATTTTCTGTATTGATATATGCTTGTTATTAGGATGTCATGTCTACTCATGTAGTGAGTATACAAACAGTCAGTGTAAGGAGAGAATGAAATAGATCATCAAATAAATGTAGAGCCCAATAAATTTTATTGCTAAGCAAAGGTGTTGGGTGGATAATTGCAATTCATGGTGAAACTTAGTTGCATGACTTAACCGACTTGTTTAACTGTACTGAACCAATTTAGAACCCCTAAAACCAACTTTATCAGTTTGGAACCACTGAAACTAACTTTACCAGACAAGAAGGTAAAACATAAACATGCTGTTTCTTTTACTTTTCCCTGTAACTATATGCGCTCTGACTCGACAAAACAAATGAAAACAATTTTAGTGACCGCTCACATACGCCTTCCCTGTTATATGCCAAATTACCCAGAACTGTGAAGTTAAACTAAGCGTTGATTTACCTGCATAACGACGCATTTTTTCAATAGTGTTGCTAAATTGGTAACGTGAATTTTTAAAATTCTCCTCCCTTTATAAAGGTACGGTTCATTTCAACAGCACGGAGCAGTACTCAGAGTAGCTGTGCCAGTTCCCCACCTTTGCTCCAGCTCTAAAGAACGCTTATGGCTCAATTTTTATCCAAAGCATAGTTTTTCAATTTCGTAATGATGCCCGGTTGAATGATCAGTTATCAAATTCGAATTTTTGCCAATCCAATCAGAATGACTTTTATTAAAAACTGTATTTTTAGAAAAAAATCAATGATTTTAGGTATGATTTTTCCGATTTTTAAACGTTCCGAGTTGCCAATTATTTATCGTGAACATGAAAATATAACCATTGGTCACATGCTTTTGCTCGGTAACACTGTAACATGGTATTGTCAAACAGGAACGGGTCGTTCACTGCATTGACAAACCGAGTTTTGGTAGAATATCTGAGGCCATAGGACCGGCAATAAAGGTTTCTTTATTTGTCTCTTTTTAAGAAGGCTTTGAGATGATGATGGTTCTTAGATATTTATTAAGAAAATGATCTAAATTGACACTTCTAGTTCAATAAGGGCAATAAAGTTGCATGCTGAATACCATATTTAAGTTTAAGAGCATATAGTAAAAAGTAAGGATAATTCCAAGAAATATGCTCTTCTTCTTACATTACTGTATGTATGCAAAATTTACAAATTGGTTGTCTTCTTAAAAAGTATCTATTAACATGTTTCACTCCAGAGATAGTGAAGACACGTGATTGCTACTTTCCCTTGTTTAAAAATAGGAGCATCTTCCTCTAATTGCTTCATGGTGGTCCCGGACATTTGCTGTGTGAATCAAGAGTGAAGGGTGTCACGTCTAAAGATTACATTGAAGCAGAGGGTCTGTGCATCACTGTTTATGGCATTGGCGTCAGCGTGTTTGAAGAAAAGCATGGGTCCTCGCATGGGACATGAACGCGCAGCCAGGAAATGTAAATGTCTTTGGCACGTTTTTGTTAAATCAGCACCATTGGCACAGAAGTTTTGTGCGATGTTTCATATCAATCAAGATTTGCCATGGAGTACTTTGTTGTTAGCCTTGTCATGGAGAAATTGTTTCACACACACTATCATTGAAGATTTGCAATACAATATAGCTTTCAACATTTGCAATAAAATAGCTTTGTGGTGAAACTTTTACAATAAAATAACTTTGTGGTAAGACTTTCCGGCTAAGTATGGTGGATTGGAGTTGTTAATATGGTTGGTACCTAGTCCTTGACTTTGCCTTTAGATTGTCAATCTCATCATCCTATCAAACTTGAGATTTGAGCATGTCCATGAGCTCCAATCCAAAGTTGTTTATGTTTGAATTTTAAGCATGAGCCACACCACTTGGAATTTATCAAAAGTGTTGATACCATTTAATATGGTTAATACCATTTTTGTTGCCCAAAAGCTATAACATTCCCTTTGGCCTCTATAGGCCCCATTGCCCTATCAATAATCTTGGGTGAGAAACTTTTTTAATGGATGGAAGTATCTTGCATGATGATATACTTGCTCATTAGGTTGAAGTAGCCTTTGTGGTAGAATACCTAGAGAGTAGCTTGAAGTAGCCTTGGCATCACACTTTAGAGTGGCACCTACTTATTACTTTCAATTTTCTTTTAGAAAAATACCTTAAAAATAAAGAATACATGTAGTTTGAAAAAGCACCTTTAATATCTAGGTTTATATTTTGAAATATTCATCTAGATGATGTTGTCTAGAGTTGTTGCATAAGTAGCCTTAGAGTGGGATACTTTAGGCCAGCAATTACCTATTTCTTTTAACTTTTTTTAAAAAATACATTAATAATAAGGAATACATAGGGTTTCAACAAAGTAGCTCTTATACCTAGGCTTATCTCTTAAAATATTCATCTAAATGATGTTGGCAAGAGTTGTTGCAAAAGTAGCCTTATGGTATGATACTTTAGGGTGGTAATTACCAATTGCTTTCAACTTTATTTTTTTTAAAATACCTTAATAGTAAAGAATACATGCGTTTTAACAAAATAGCTTTTATGGTTAGTGTATCTTTTGAAATATTTATCTTGATGATGTCACCTAGAGTTGTTGTTGAAGTAACCTTATGGTGTGACACTTTAGGGCAACCACTATGGCTTGTAACTTTTCTTTAATAACAATATTTTAATAAAAATAAATACATATCGCACTATCTATACTTGGACTCATCTTTTGATATATTCATCAGGATGATGTCATTTGAAGTTATTTCCAAAATACTACCTAATAAAATGTGGTCAACTATTTTAGGTAGTATTAGTAATAAATAAATAAGTTCAAAAATTCAAGTGTGTGATTACTTGTACTAAAATTTTGCCAAAAACTCATTCCCTTAGAGATAAGACATTTTGTAATAAATAAAACATTTAAGGTTTAAATCTTGTTTAACATAGCATTCTTTCAATAATGCTACATAGTGCAACCCAACAAAATTTGAAGCATTTTTATAGGTCTAAAATTTCCTTCAACAAATAAGTATAGTAGTCTATATTCAAAAGTTTATTATTTCATAGATTTTATCTTCTCAAAAATCATGACTTGTTTTTAGGATGAAAATTTTTCATTCTTTTATCTTTTAAGCAATGTCTATTAGTTTTAAAATTGAAAATTCTTTGTTAGATCCATTTTTTTAAAAACTAAAAATTTTCTATAACAAAACTTTATAGCCAAGAGTTATATCTTTCACCTTAACCATTCTAGTTTAGTGAAAAATTTGAACATTTCATCAATAAGTAAATCCTTTACAAAAGGGTTTTATCTTTCATTTTTCTTCTCTAAGAGAAGATTTGGACACCATTTTTCAAGCTTTTTTAGGTTGTTCCTATATGAAGACTTTTCAAAAGAAATTCATGAAATTAGGTTGTTTTTAAAATACTTTTTCATGCCTCACTTTATTCCACTCATTGATTAATTGCAATCCAAAAATGGATCACCCAATTTTGTAGGTTATAACTTTTGAATAATTTTGTAATGCTATTTTGTTGATGTTATTTTGTAAAGCCAAAGCTATTTTCTTGGTGTTAGTTGTAAAGCCAATGCTTGTTCCAAGCTTAGATACTAAAGGAGAAGGAAAGAAGTGTCAAAAATTAGAGAGCAATGGACAAGAAAATATAATTAGGTAGAATAGAATGTTGTATATATACATTTTCAAGTTTATGCATTAGATATATTTATACAATTCTTGAGTGAAGGTTGAATGAAAACTATCCATATAAAGAAGAATAAGAAACTTTACGATGGTAGAACACTCAACAAAGCAAATTTACAATGGTAAATGATGAGTGGTGGCGTAGTCCAACACCCAACCATATAAGATATGAGTGTTCATGTGTAGCTTGATCATAATCCATAGACAAGGCCATGTGATTATACTAGTAATTGGTTAAAGTTTAGGATCATTGTCTTTCCACATAGTGCTATTATAACCTTTGTGTATGGTTTAGCTCTCAATGAGGTATATGATATATTCATGTTGGTGGGTCATATCTCCTAGCTATGATGGTAAAGTGTAAAAATATTTTTGAGTCTAAGGAAAATAGTAAAACAATCTACTCTAGCCTAGAGTAATGACTATCCATTCTTGGCTTATTGTACATGCCTTGGGCTCATGTAACCATTATTAGAATTACCAAGTAAGTTTACTATTGAGTGAATTAAGTGAAATCACTATTGGAGTACCAAATGATTATACCTAAACACTCAAAACTAGTCATAGTAATTTTGCTTTACTAATAAACAAAAAAAGTAATGTACTAGGTACAATAAATGATTAAGCTAAGAAAATAGTAAAAACTATGCTAAATGAAATAGTAAAGCTAATTGGTTGCTACAATGATGAAAAACAATCTCGATATTTATTTCTATCATGAAATGTGTCCAAGTACACTTTACTCAAATAGAGATTCTAGACAACTACTCAACACCATACTATAGGCATTCACACTATGGCTAAGCTACGAAATTAAACTACAAGAGTTTCGATACAGGGTGATTGAATTATGTCTTGGATCATATGCCTAAGTGTTGTATTTATAGGGAGTCATGTGTCCCACGATATCAAATATCCGATGTTTTAGCATGGGCTCCAATATTGAATAATTGATATCGTGACTCCAATATCGAATGTCCAATATTGTAGGCACTATTAAATGTGATTTATCATACTTTCACAAGTAACTGAAAACTCATCCTCAGGTTTAAAAAAATGAGGATAAAGCTCCTTACAAAATTTGGGAGGTAGATTTACATGATTCACTCACTATATACATGACTCTTTATGCCATGGTGGTGTGTTACAAAATTTTCACAAGACATGACATGATAAATTTTAACAAAAAACAAAATATGGATGAAGCTTGATGTAGCCTAGGTAGTTCATGGTGGTGGTGGCTTCTCCATTGGTTACTTCCCCTTGTTGTTAGGCTTCTAAAATTTATATCTATTTAGGAGCACTTGTAGCTTTTCTTCCTTCATTCTTGGATCATGTATTATCCATGCTTGTTGTGCAATGTGTGATGGAGTTGGGATAATCCATGGGCATGGTAGTTGCAGGAACATTTGATGCCTTGATGTACTAGGTTGTGAACTACCTCCTCACTTCTTCAAAAGCTTTGACCTTTTCTATTAATTCATGATAATTATATAGTCTCCTAGATAAGTTTGTTGCTATCTCTTTTTATCCATGGTATCTAGCCTTTATTGCTTGTAGTTCAACATTTGCCACCTAATGTTTTCGTAAAGCATCTTTGCGATTTACAAACTCTTTCTCATACAAGACATATGTGGTTGCTACTTACTCTTCTAGTTCATTTCTTAGCTTACCTACTATTAACATGGCCAAGTTAACATAATGAAGGTTAGCTAACCCGATGTACTCTTTCAAATCCTCAATATGCAAGTCTTTATTCTTTACTTCTACATGGTGAACATGGGCACAATTATCCAAGATGGGTTGCTAGTCAAGATTTTGTGCTGAAATGGTACTAATTCTGGCATTCGCCATTTGGATTTCTTTATCATTGATTTACTTGAACATGCCCACTTAGTCGTGAAAGTTTTCTTTGAGCCTCTCATGTTTCTTTGCCTCATTGTACCACACGTTGATTTCAATGGATGATTTCTAGCAGATGGTGGGTACCTCCTCTATGGAAAGGATTTTTTTTCTCATGTGAGATGGCTCATGTCTTGGTTGATCCTCACTAGTTATTCTCTTAACTAGTGAATGTTTTCTTCCAAGATATTCTTCTATTTTTCCATAGTGGTCAACTACATATTATTTATAGTAAGCTATTTGTTTTCTTCTTGGGCTATAGTGAGTGCCTTGGCATGTGCATACATTTGGGCTTGTGCTATTGAGGCATTCCACATCACTTTTTTCTTCTCATTATCTATCTGCTTATTCTACTTAATCAGGTGGTTTATCTACTTTGTCTTGAATTATTCCATTTGGTAAGATGCAATGAATTGAGTTAAGTCTCTACATTTAGCCCTTAGGGTCACAAGTTCTTCTTGCAATTTTAGAAGTTTAGCTTTTGCATGCTCTACCTTGGTTTCTTCCATGACCAATTTTCTTTTGTTAGTGATCAATTTTGATTGTAGTGTAGTGATATCACTTGGGGTGTCAAAAAGTGTTGTCATTACTTGCTTAGCTTGCAACAGTTGGTCAAGCACATCTTCATGATCAGCAAGAGTCATCAAGGTTCTAGCTAACATTTAAGCATTCTTGGCTCTAGTTGGATTTGTCAGTAGCAAAATAGGTAGATTAAAGAACTCTTTGATGTAATCAATAATCACCTCTACTTCTCTTGCTACATCTTGGTGCTACATTATCCTAATTTTGGCTCTGTCTCTAGTCTCTAGCATTACTTGAAATGATGCAACATTCCTAGATATCTATTGTGACCATTGGTCCCTTTTTCCTAACTATAGTAAGATTTATCCACTCACAAGAGAAACAGAAGCTATGGGTTGTATGGAATTGTCTATAACTCCATAGAGGCTGGCTTTCTTTCTTGTTCCCTAGCTAATGGTCTCTACAATCTATTGCAGATGATTCATTGATGGTTTATAATCTTGTAGCAGTGGCTCTGGGACTTACTATTGTTGTTACTCTTGCTTTTGTTGTTATTCATATTGTTGTTCTTCTTATTGTTCCTCATCATGGTCCTTCCTAGGTGGTGCTGGTTTTGTCTAGTTCAACATATAAAACATTATGGACTTTCCTTGGAACATTGTATGGTGTTGTCTATAACTCTATAAAGGTTGTATTTCTTTCTTGTTCCCCAACTAATGGTCTCTAAAATCTACTGCAGATGATTCATTGATGGTCTAGAATCTTGCAGTAGTGGCTCTAGGACTTACTATTGTTGCTCTTGCTATTGTTGTTATTCATATTATTCTTCTTATTGCTCCTCATCCTGGTCCTTCCTGGGTGGTGTTGGTTTGAGCAATTCAACATGTGAAGCATTACGGACTTTCCTTGAAACATCATTGCTGTATCCAAGGATTTTGGCTTGCTTACACAACTTTCTAATAAGGAAAGGAAATGGAAGTGTTTACTTCTCTACCTTCCTTTATTCAAATCACCTTTGAATCTCCATAAAGTAGAGTTATGTGATATTAGCATTGTATTTTCCCATTAGGATTGCACTTCCATAGGCTACATACGTGGACAACCTATTTAGTCCTTTGATTGGGAATAAGTGGTATGTGCTAGTTTTGAAATAGATTCTTTCCTTTAGAGTTAATTCAATGTATCCTTTATCCTCTTTACCATATGCCCATTTTAGCCATAGTTTTTTAGTTTCAACATTTGATCTTGTTGACAAATGTGCTATTTTCACTGCCTCATTAGGTATGTTCAGACCTTCTACTATTGCCTTGATTGAGTATGAGACTGAGACTCCTCTAATGTTGATTGTGGTTCCCTCTTTCTTATTATGTCAAAACTGATATGTTTCCCCAAGGTACCACTTGCCCTTGTTTGAAAGGATGGGTCATAGTTGTGATGCTTGAAGTTTCATCTTTACTATTATTGAGACAAATTCCATAAATGGGCCAAAGTCAATCTGCACAATTACTGTAGTTATAATTGACTTCTCTTGAATAGCTTTGAGGCTATCTTGTGAAAATGTGATATGTTGTCCTTGCACTTGTGGTTTTGCTACCTCTACTTGGGATGATTATATGGTGGGTAGAGTTTCCTAATGAATATTGAAGGATTGGGCTTCCTACTCTACATGTTTTGGTTCTTGTCCTTCAATACGGCCTCTACCTTGGCCTCTTGGTCCTTTGCTTGCACCTTGTGAGGGTCCTCCTTGTGCTCCTCTCTTTGGGATCTTTTGTAATCATTCAAATATTTGGAATTACTAAGGTATTCTCATATCTTCTTAACAGTTCCATACCTTACTCATATCCTTAGTTACATTAAGTTCATAGTTCATTATGATTGTAGAGTTAGTGAATTTTCAAAAAGTTACCTCGTAAATGTTAGTGTCTTTATAACCCTTCATGATTGTCTAATTTTTTCTTATTCATGACTTGTAATGATGGCTATGGTTTCTTAAGAGCATTATTTAAATGTTCTGGCATTAATATGATTGAATTTTTATTAAAAATTTCAACTTTTCTTTCATCCTTATCCTTAAAATACCTTTTAGGCATTAACAATTTTTGAAAAAAAAACTTAGATTTTCATCATTAGCATCCTCCCATAACTAAGATGAGCACTCTGGGATTAAATAGATTCAAAAATCATGAAAATAAGAGCCATAATGTGTAAGATATGGCTTGGGAAAGCTAGGAGGTGAGAGATTAGAGCATGAAAGAAAAATGGAAAAAATTGTTTGAGCTCAAATGAAGAATGATGAAAAATTTTGCTAAGTGTTCACATATATATAGTTTTTGTGCCATCCAATATTGGGAATCTAACATTGAGGATCCGATATTGGGTTAGATGTTGTAGTTCAGAAATTTTCATTTTTCATGTTTTGAGGATAAAAAATGAGTCTCTTTGAATGGATAGAAGGTTTAAAGATTATTCAGAGGGTCTAGGTAATTGATAGATGCATATTTTTTGAAAATTTGTCATTAGAAGTTCATAAATAAGGAATCTTGGGCAATCAAAGTTCAAGAATTATTGATAAGATGAATAAGAAGGGTAATGAATCCATGTTGTTAGAATGGATAATTTGAATGCCATGGGAAGTTTTATTGATGTTTGTTAATGCTATAAGGCTCAAGATGATGTGGAATCCTTGAATAGGTATAAGATACAATAGTTATACAAGTGGGTCATTCCCAAAGCAGGCTCCAACCTTTAATGCCCTTGTATAACCACACCTAGAAATGTCCTTAGGCACTTAATGAGTTGAATGTAACACATAAATGTTTAGCAAAATACACATGTTAGTACCACCAAATTGGAAAAATTACACTATGTTATACAAAATCACAAGTTATGACTATTCTTACAGTGAGATGAAATGAACTTAAAAGGGATTGCAAAAATCAGGATGTGAGGTATCTAACCATAGGCATAATAAATTCTTATGTGTTTTATTAGTGGTTGAAGTAATCATTAGCCTTTCTATCCAAGATTCAAAGGAAGACTAGACCACATTCCAGTGACATTGCATTGTCTTATCTTTTGGAATTACAACCATAAGACTACCACTGTTGCAAGGAGTATTGCCACTTGGCAGATTATCCAAGGGGGGAGTTTATTCATGGTACTTTTTTATTTTTTGGATTTTTGAGAAACCCCCTACTTTCAGGAATGGGTAAAATGTCTTTCTAGTGGGACCTCCATAAATTTATATTGTGCTCTTTTGATTTTTTATCTATGTCAAACTTACTAGAGGACTACCTTCAAGCATGCATAACATGTCTTTCTGGTGACATGGTAATGTAGCACTTATTATACACTTACTCCCATTTTTCATTAAATATACAAGGATATAATACAATCTTAGCAACATGATAGAACTCAAAAAAGTAATTTAAGAGAGTTCAAAAATCACCTTGATATCATACCCTTTACATTCCCACTTGGTTCTTTACTTTTCAATCTAGGCATTATGATCATAGGTATATTCTTAGTTGGATGATGGAAAAGAATATCATTATGGCCATGGTAAGAACCTCTTATTAATGGGATGGATGGACAAATGATGTTGTCTCACTGTTCAAATAACTAGTCCCTTATGACTTGATAACATAGAGAAATTGTCATTTTATTGGGCTACATCTTGCCTCATTCATAATGTGGTTTATTAATAATAAAAATTATTTACAAAGGAAATGAAAATGAAATATGAAAGAGATAGTAAAAATTGGAAAAATATCTAAAGAAATGAAAAAATTTTAAAGAAGGAAAAATCATCAAAGAATTAAAAAATGGTCAAAGAATATCAAAGATTTAAGAAATGAAAATATCAAAGAAGTTGAAAAGTATAAAAAAATGGGAAAATTATTTCAATAAATAGGAAAAGTAAAAAGAATTGTAAAATAAAATAAAATTGAAAAGCACTTTATTAATTCCTAGCTTAAGATAAAGTATCTCCCCCATGACTAAACTCATGGATAAGTGTTTGAAAAATGCTCCCTAGGTTTCTTGAATCATACACTCTAGGTGGTTCACTTACCATCTTTAGTGACTTAAATTTTTTATTATTATCCCATGTGATCTTGATGGTAGTTGAGTTTTGATAATTTAAGCCCTTATTTCCTTTTCATATTCATGCATGATTATTAGTTATTAATTTCATTTTGGCATCCTTAGTTAGAGTTATTTTTTGAGAATGGAAATTAACAAGTGAATCAAATTGTTCCATGCATATTTTGGGCAATTGAAGGTTCTTAGTTGTTGGCCACAGAATATCTTTTGATTTAGTGACTTCCACTCTTTCTTTTACATACATTTTATTTTCATTGTTATTGTGGACTATGGTACTAACTATGTTGACATTATGGAAGGTTGGTCCATGATTATACTCTTTGCTTTTAGTAGTAATGCATGGAATCCATTGTGTGTGCATGACTCCATGCTTATCTCCCCTAGATATTTTAATAGATAAATCTCTCATG
>MNCI01003593.1:190234-210561 GCA_015680685.1 Gnetum montanum | reverse complement strand
CTTGGTTGAATCTCTCTTATTGAGTTCTCCTTCCTTCTTTGCAACTTGATCAATTAATCTTTGGATATAATGGAATGTCATTTTTGATAATCTACCTTGGGCATAAACCCCAAGTGTCTCTCTAGTTTTCTTTGCAACCCATGTACAATGTGCCTAAGTTGTTCCCTTAGTAAAAATCCATGACTTGGGCATCTGTGCAATAGTACATAGTATTTTCCCATTGTTACATCAAGGGTTTTATGAGTCCCTTCCTTGGATCTATTTTCTTAAGTTGGGCACTCATGAATAAGTTTGATATTTATTGTTGAATATTTGAGCATGGTACTCTAGCATTTGATTGATTCAGGCTCTAGTGACCTATACCAACTCTTTGCCTCCTTCATAAGTGTTCTGGGAAATAGCTTTAACTTTTATGAGTCACTTTCCATATTTTATAGGGTGTAGGCATCATGGAAAGCTTGAAGGTGATGTTATGGATCAACATTATAGCCACCTTTAAATCTTGGAAAGCTGTTCATGTTGAGTTATTTGATTTGCTATACCACACATGCTTAGATGGAATGTTAACAACTTTCTATATGTTAATCATGATGCAAGTTGCCATCAGGGGTTCATCATCTCGATCTGGTTCATGTGCTTTATTATAGTAGTTCCTCCTTCTATGTCCATCCCTTTCATGATTTCTATGATCCTAACATCTACTTTACTCATACTCTTCATCTTCTAAATCTAAATGTCCTGAGTAAAGGTCATGCTGGTCATGGTGGTCATGAGTTCTCTTATCTTCCCTATCATGGTCCTTGTACATTTGCCTTCTTTTATTAGAGTCTTCTAGTAATAGTGAGGATGCAAATGAGGTAGTTGGAGAACAACGTCAACTTGTGCTCCTATGATGACTTTGATGTTCATATTTATGATACCTAGTAAGAACTTTTATCCTTGAGTCCTTCTTGTGCCTTGAGTCTCTTGCCTCTTTCTTGAGTATCTCTACTAATTTGAAGTGTGATTTATTTTTGATAGGTTCATTGAGTTGAATGATAGGCATTTGTGATTGGAACTCATGATTGTGGATGAGTTGTTTAACAATGAACACATCTCCATCAAGTTCCTCCAAGATAATAATAGAATATTCCTATCTTTACTTTGTCTTGTTCATGTCTTGTTTCCATGGCATGGTTTCTCCTTAACTACTCATCAATAGGTTCATATGGTTGGCTCATGTATTTGGTTTCATGATAACCTCCAATTACTTCACTTAGCTTCATCCCTTTAAGAGCAATTTGGAGCATAATGGATGCTAAATGTTTTGGTGATAGAACAACATTTCCTTGAAGATCTCTCCACCTACGTTATTCATCTTGATGAAAGATGAATGTAAAATTATGATAGTAAGGATCATGATGAGCATATGAAATCCTTGTGTACATTGGAATACTCTAATCTTCTTCCTCTTCAATTCCTTTACTACATATGCGTAGTTTCTTAGCAAGTGATGTTCCATTCTTATTTGAAGCCATAGTGTATTTTTAAGATGTTTGTTTTAACTATGCTTTTTTTAGAATTATGAAGTTTGACTTTGTGTTCCAAGTATAATGAACTTTATAAAATCAATTATTAAGTATATGTTAACAGCAGTACAATGATGAGTGGTGGAGTAGTCCAATATTCAACCATACAAGATATGAGTGCTCACATGTAGCCCAATCCTAATCCATGGATGAGGCAATGTGATTATGCTAGTAATTAGTTAAAGTTCAGAATTGGTGTCTTCCCATGAAGAGATACTATAATGTATCTATATGGTTTAGCCCTTAGTGAGGCATATGATATATTTATGTTGGTGGGCCATATCTCTTAACTATGATGGTAAAGTGTGAAAATAGTTTTAAGTATAAGGAAAATAGTAAAATAATCTACTATAGTCTAGAGTGATGAGTATTCATTATTGGCTTTCTGTACACACCTTGGGCTCATGTAACCATTTTTGAAATTACCAAGTGAGTTTACTACTAAGAAAATTAAGTGAAACCACTACTAGATTACCAAATAATTATACCTAAATACTGAAAACTAGTTTTAGTCCTTCCACCTTACTAATGACCAAAGAAAGTAAAGTACTAGTAAAAGTAAATGATTAAGCTAAGAAAATAGTAAAAACTATGCTAAGTGAAATAGTAAAGCTAAGTGGATGTTGCAATGATGAAAAGTAATCTCGATCTTTATTTCTATCATGAAATGTATCCAAGTACACTTCACTAAAATAAAGATTTTGGACAACTACTCAACATCACACTATAATCATTCACTCTATCACTAAGCTACAAAATTAAATTGAAAGATTTTTGGTATAAGTTGACTAAATTATGTCTTGGACCATGTGCCTGTGTCATATTTATAGGCAAGCACATGCCCCATGATATCAGATATCCGATGTTGTAGCATGGGCTCTAATATCGGATACATGATATTTTGACTTCGATATTAGATACCCAATATCATAGCCAATGTACAATGTGATTTATTAGCAGAACACTCACCAAAGGAAATTTATAAAGTAGGATTATTACCATTACAATACCATTAGGAATAATGCTCAAAACTGAAATATTATAATGTTGCAAACTTGAAACATTCTAATACCCCGCTCCTTCCCCCTCAAGTTGGAACGTAGATGTTGAGAATGTCCAACTTGCCAAGTAAATATTAAAATTGAAGAGTGTTAAGAGGTTTTGTGAATTGTTCAGCAAGTTGATGAGCAACGGAGACATGAGCTATTTGAACCATTCCAAATTGAATTTATTTTACACACAATGTGAGAGTATATCTTAATGTGTTTGGTTCATTTATGGAAGATTGGATTAATTGGATATGTAGAGATTTCCTATTAGTACAAAATAAAATTGCTAGTTGAGGATGAGACACTTGCAAATCCTTTAATAGATTGAAAAGCCAAGTGAGTTCACAATAGGTTCTTGCCATGGCATGATATTTGGCTTCAGTAGAGGAATGAGAAACAATGGATTTTTTCTTTGATTTTCATAAAAGTGAAGTAGTTCTTAGAAAAGTACAATACCTAGTAATAGATCTATGGATATTAGTGTAGCTAGCCCAATCAGAATTAGAGTATGCATGTAGCTAAAGAGAATTTGAAGAAGAGAGAAAAATTCCCTGACTTTGTGCTTTCTTTAAAAATGTTAGATGGTCCTATTACATCCATTTCCCATATTGGAATTGTGAATATTTCATATTTATTAGTTTTAAAAGATGTTCTCTATGGTCTTTCTTTTAAAATCAATCTAATACTTGTTGGCAATCTACTTCACCACATGAAGTATAACGTAACCTTCTTTTTTGATTGATGTATTATACAAGACCAAGCCTCAAGGAAGATGATTAGAGTGGGTAAAGAAATGAATGGCCTATGCATTCATTATCCCTCTATTAAGGTTTTGAATAAGATCCATAAAGGTCTTTTTCATTTAATAGCTCTTGTTTCCTCATTTGATTTATGGAATAAACAATTGGACCACTTGTCTAATGCTTATTTACACTTATTAGCCAAAAATACATCACTAATATGGGTCAATAAGCAATGCTCCATTTCGGCCCAAACAAATTTTTTCTGCTTCATAGAATCACCATTGCATGACTCAATCTTTGTAAGAAGAGTATTGTGTTCCTCTAATATACATGCTAGACCTCCTATCATACCCGCTACAATATTACCATCCACCTTTTCAAGGATAACAACACAACCTCTAGTCATGTACTCATAGCAGTCATCAATTGTACCTTCTATCAAATTTTAAAATTTAAAATAAAATATGCAAAATATGAGAGAAAATACTAAATAATAAAAATGGGATTCCACATCCTAGGCCAAACTAAGACCTGCACAATACCTTCTCTTACTAGTACAATGTACTTCTTAACTATAGTTGATGGTTCTACTCAATGTACTTAGGTTTTTCTTATCCAACACAGAACTAAAACTCATTTTTCATTAAAATCCTTTTACACTTTAGTTGAATAACAATTTGGTCATAAAATCGAACAAATTCCAAGTGATAGTGGTATCAAATTCAATATACATTCGTTTTATCAAGAGAAAGGTATTGTTCATCAATGTAGTTATGTTGCTATCCCATAATAAAATAATGTAGAATGAAAACATTGACATCTTCTAAATGTTTCTCAAGCTTTAAGGTTTCAAGCTAACCTACTTTTTTGTTTTTTGGAGGAATGTGTTCTTACCATTGCTTGTCTTATTAATCAAACTACTATATTTACTTTATCTATTTAAATCCTTGATGAAGTTCTTTTCAATTGTAAATCTTCCTATTCTCATCATAAAGTTTTTGAATGCCTGTGTTATGCTAATGCATTTCTTAACAAAAGATCAAAATTTGACCCTTGAGTAAAAAAATGTGTTTTTATTGGTTATCCTTATGCTCAAAAAGGATATATACTATTTGACTTGGATATCTAAAAGATCATCATTAGTAGGAATGTTGTATTTCATGAAGACATATTTCCATTTCATGACTTGTGTATGCATTAATCAACTTTACCTTGTCCAATTCTTGATGAATCTATGTTTCTTACTTTTCCATCACTTGAAGTTATAACTTCCCTAGAAAACTGTGAGATGATAATATTCCAAAGTAGAATTTTTTAGGTTTGTAGTATTAGAATATTTTAGTTTCGAGCATTATTCCTAATGGTATTGTAATATGGAAAAAGGACAAAAATGAGTTAACCATGTGATTGGTTGCTCCAATATCAAGGACCCATGATGTTGAATCAGTGACTAAGTCTAGGCAAAAAGAAGTACTTCAGAAATTTATTTTTAGTTATAAGGTACCTACTCAGTTTGTAGTAGGTTGGTGATTGTTCAAAAGTCAAATGAGTTGTTGGTACTACTCCTTTGTCAGAGAGAATGATGAAAAATTCTCATTATCATGCACTTAAATCAAATTTGCATTCATAGTAGAGTGTTTTTTTCTGTGCACATGAGCATATCAATGAAGCTTGTAACATTTTTTGATGGTATGACCTACTCATCCATAGTGTTCACAAATGGTTCATCCATATCTTAAAGCTTGTCCTTTTTTATGCATGCATTTATCATGTCGTTCATTAGTTGATGAGCTACCTAATGACCCTTTTGCAAGTTGAACTAGAGCTTTAGCAGGGGTATTTGTTATTACTTTCCATTGACGCTCCTCTTGTAATATTGACAAGAATGATTGATTAGCTTGTAGGGGATGACTCATCAACAAAATATATCCTTAAATGGAGGAATAAGAGTCATTTAGACCCACCAAAAATTGCATAGTTCTTTCTTGTTGTTGGAAATTGATAAGTGCTAAGAGTTATCCCTATGCGCAACCATACGAATCATGAAGTGTTCACATGCGATTTGATCAAATTTTGTAGAGTCTATGTCTTTCAACACACTAGTATTCTAGGAAGTGAACTTTGCCCTAATAGTCATTCATTATCTTCTCAATTACAATTGTGATGCACATGGGTATGGTTAAATGTAATCAAGACATATGATTTTTATTATTTCATGTTTTATGCTCCTAGTGCTTAAAATAGAGAATTTAAGTATTTTAATAACTAATTTAATTTAACTAATTAACTAATCTCTAGCTAGTTCTAACATAAGCTTCTGATCCCACTTTCCATACATGTTTTGAACCCACATACCCACTACTGGTATTACCAAGCACTATGCTACTGGGTGAACCAAGCAATAACGCTACTAGGATTACCAAGTGAATATGTGTTTATGCTTGAAGCTATCGTACTTACGTGTTTAATATATTTAGCTTAATTAATTTTATAATTAATGAAACTAATAAATTCATAAATAGAAAATTAATTTATTCTAAGTGTTGCAAGGTTTGATCAAAAGGCTCATCTTTATTATTGTTTACATTAGTGTGGTTCATGTACAATAGTTGTTGAACAAAGTTCCATACACTTTCTAACTCTTGTTCCAAGCCCTTAGAGAAATATGCTAACTCTTAAATGATAATACAATAAGAGCTTTGCTGCAACTATGACAAGACATCCCTAAAAATAGCTGGCAAGCATGTATTTATTTATTTTATTTAAGAGCTATGTCAACAGAGCCTTGTAGATGCAACAAACACTACATCAACACGACCCCATCAATGGGGCAACACCATGTAGAAGGGGCCATGTCAGTGGGGCCCCATTGATGAGATGAGGCCACATCAATGGGGGTCCATCAATGTGACACAAAGATGATTTATCATACCCCCACAACTAAATGGAAACTAATCCTCAAGTTCCTTTACAATATTAGAAAGATATGGGATTACTAATTGACTTTTGATACAACAGACTAACTTGACAAAACTGAGTGCTCGAGTGTACAAGTCAATAACATTACAAAAATTGTGGTGTTCATGATAAAAAATTGAACACCATGAGATGACTACATAAAACTAGACAACACATTCTTTGATGGTATGAAGGTGATGTAGAAGATTAGATAGTCCCAAGTGATGGAGGTTCTTAAGGTTTTGAAGGACCTTCATTAGCTTCGGGCATGTGTGGTGGTTGAGGTAGCTATGGCTATCTTGCTACAACTGTAACCTATAGTGGAAGGTGAAAGGAATTTAGTAATAAATTCATCTTCTCCTCATTGCTTTAGGAATTGTTCATAGTCCATGTGACATTGGCAATGTGGGCAAGAATGGTGATATTGGATGGATAGGGCATTAGGAGGAATAAATCATTAAAGTTGATAATGAAGGAAATGAATTATTTGTGTTTGACATCAAATGCATTTACTACATTCTATAGCTCCTGGTAGTCATTTATCATTTTGTTCAAGTTCTCAGTGATAGATCTCTAATTAACCTTGACTTCAGTGGTTACCATTGCAAGCGTTTACTTAGTGTCCTTATGGTGCTTGAACTCAGCTTCGTACAATAAGTACATGCTAGCCACCTACTTCTCTAATTCTAACTTTAGCCATTCAAAAATCAACATAGCTATATTTGCATATCATAGATCAACAAGCTCCATGTATTCTATCATCTTCTCAATCTGCAACTCCTTCGTGTGGATTTTCACTCTATTATAGGCATCTATCCCATCAATGATAGGTTGCCATAATTCATGTCCTTGTTGGAGTTTCTATAAGGTTTCATTTACTTTTGCCTTTGCCAACTAGATATGCTTTTCATTAACTTCTTTCAATAGACTGACCTAATCTTTGTAATGATCATTAACTTTCTCAAATCTGAAAGTTGATTTCTAGGTAGCTACCTCCATTATAGTCTTTTATCCAAGGGCAAGGAACTCCTCCATGGATAGGTTTTTTCTTTAGGCTGCTAATCTTCTTAGCTCTATGTTTTTTTTGGCTAGTTGCTCTTGCTAGTGATCGATAAACTTTGTAAACTAATGTTTATGCTAATCAACATTTTGTAGGCTATGGTTCTCTATGGTTAGTTACACATTCTTTTGGTGGGTACGATCTAAGCCTTCTAAATTTTGTGGTAGGTAGCCTCTACGAAGGATCTATAGAACACCTCTGTCTCCATCGCATCCTCAACCCCTTTTAGTCTAGTGTGAAGTTGTTCAAGAGCTTCATCTTTGTTAATGCTAGGTTGAGAAATGCAAGGTTGGCAATTTGGACTCTTAATTCAACAACTTCAGTGGCCAAGCATTCATTCAACTCCTTGGCTATTTAGAGTTCTCCTTTTAGGATGATATTTTTGCCCCTTACATCTAGTAGCTCCAACTGTGTTGTAGTAATATTATCTAGAAGATCAAAGACATCTAGAAGTGATTGCCTAGTTTTCACCAGTTCATCCAATAGTTCTTCATGTTTTGCCACACTTAATTTTCTATTTATGATCCCTATGGATGTCTGCATATCTTTGAGTGCAGTGACATTTGGTATAGATAATATAGGTGCATAGAGTGTTTCTGTAATTTTATTAGCAACCACCTCTATTGTTGTCTCCTATCCTTGGTGCTAAATCACTAGTACTATTGCCCCCTCGCATTCCTCCAAGTACATAGAGAAGGTCACAATGTTCCCAAAAATTTTTGGGAGTGGTTGGTATTCTATGAGAGAGACCGTGACCTCTCTAGCACTAAGATTCAATCTCATGGGAAGTTGCATTTGTTGGGATAAGAAAATGGATCCATATCCCCTCATTAAGGTGATTGTTTTGCCACCTCATTTAGGTGATACATTGTTGGTTAGTACATAGATGGGTCCCCACCACTCATGCTTGCTCATTGCTCTTGTTCACTTAAGAGCAATTCTCAGTATTCACGTAATTGTTGGACTATTGCAATGACATTTGACATAGTTTTCTGAGTAGCAAGTGGAGGTGGTGGCTATTGTTCCTCTTCTTAAATGATTATTGCAAGCATTTTTCTTTCATCATGTCTACCCAATTAGTAGTTGGAGCATGCCTAACAACATCATGTATATAATAGACTATTCCTCCCCTTTGATAGAGTTTTCTAATGAGGCATAGGAAAGAGAGTGCCTTCTTTTCACATTCATTCTCTTTAAATCGCTTCTCCATCTCTAGATAGATTTTTTGTGGATGGTTGATAGGGAATCTTTCAATCAGAGTAGTGCATGCACAGGCAGAAAAGGCAGTGATCTTATTGGGCCTTAGCATGGGGGTTAGGTGAAAGGCCACAATCTTATAGTGGATCTTATTTATTAATGTGAGTACACCAAACTCCTTACGGTGGACATCATAGCACTATCAAACCCATTCTTTTTTATGTTTGGGTCTCCCTATATTAGAATATAAATGAGATTCATCCCAATTTTTGGCAACCTAAGCACTTCAGTAATGGCTTGCACTAAGTACAATACTAAGATGTCCTTGGTTTTGACTATTGAACTAGCTTGCTTGTTGTTCCAGAATAAGAATGTATTTTCAATGTACTAATCCCTGGTGGAAGTGATAATTAGCCACATGGGATAGGTCATTAGTTGGTTTTCTCCTTTTTAAAGTGCTTGCTTTAGGAAAGGGCCAAAGTTTAACTCTTGGAGCACTATTTTCTAGAGCTCCCTTGATCTAATTCAATTTAGGCAGGCCTCTATCAAGGTTACCTTAAGGTTTTCTTGCTGAGTTGGTGCCTCATCCTAGTGGGAATGCTTTGTTGTTGCTACTGGTTCTAGAATTTGATGAATAGATTCCACCTTAGCCTCTTTCCTAAGGGGACCTATGACGTGGGTTGCAAGTGGTTCTTTCGAGGCTTGTTCTTAGCTTCTTCTTATTCTACATCATTTCTTGCTTGGTTGAGATGGTCCTCCTTCGTGCGTGTGTTTGCCTTTCAGTGCCATCTATGGTCACAACACATTTGTTNTTGATTAATAAAATAATCAATCTACCATGGTCCAACCTTAGCCAAACTGTAACTANGGTTGGACCATGGTAGATTGATTATTTTATTAATCAATTTTCATTATAGTGTCACTGAAGCTTGTTGGAACAGTTTAACTTTTGTAATTTGATATTTAAGTATTATTTTCTTAGTTAAACATTTGTGGGAGTTAGCAAAATGGCAAAAATGTTTCAATTAAAAATAGCACATTTGTGATCCCCATGACTAAGAGCTTACCTCCAGTAGCTATAGGGTTGAAGAATGGAGTGATTTAGATAAATGATTCGGAAGTTATGGGCTTTGGAAGGTTCTAGGCTTTGAAAATTTGAAAACTCTCTTCGTGTTTGTGAGAAAATGTAAAAATTTCAAAGTCGGGTCATATGCATATATATACTATTTTTGTGCTACGTCGACGGGGCCATGTATATGAGCCCTTGTATATGTGTTTGCTCCATAAACAAGGCCTCGTATATGGGGTTTGTAGATAAAAAATTTTAATTGTGAATATCTTAAAAAATATAAGGAAATTTTCAATAAGTTTGAGGTCCATTGAGTGCCAGAAAAGCCAACAATATGATAAAATCATTGAAGAGGCTCTTTGAAAGATCAAAAATTCAAAAATTTTATGGAGAATGTGTATATATAACAAAATATGTAAAGAAGCACATGGTTTGATGTAGAAGATGGGTGTATGAAAGATTCTGATTGTAATAATGCCTAAGGATAAGATGGTTAACAAACCTAATCAAGAGATATGCAAGTGGATCCTTCCCATAGTAGATACATGCCTTGTTTGCTCTTGAATAACTTCAACCTAAGGAGTCTGTGGGTCCCATAGGTGTTTAATGATTGAAGAAAGTTAAGGATCAAAACTTGAAAGATTCTACCAAAGAATTTAAGTATGTTAGACCAAGACATCAAATCAAGAACATGGATACCAACAATGAGGTGAGTTATGGGTAGCATAGATGGATGATGGAGAAGGTGGAATGGAATTCCGAATTAAGATCATAAGAAGTTTCTTATGAATTTGTGTTTAAAATGACCTAAGAAGATCCATCCTTAGTCCAGACCAAAAATAACCACTTTTAGTGACTTTGCATCACCACTTCAACACCAATCCATCCCCTCAAGATATAAGAGCACTCCCACTGAACAACCACCATTCCATAAAGAGAAGAAAAGTGAATCAAGAAGTGAGAGGAGGCCTTAGTTATAGGGGATCTTTAGGCATGGGTAACATGTCTTTCTAGTCCCATACCTAGTGCTTGTAGCTTATTTATTTATCCAAGGGATGTGTTATGATTGAAATCCTTGATTGCTAGAATGGGAACCAAGGATCCTTAGTGCAAGTAGTTTCTCAACCCCAAACCCCTAGGGCCTTCACAATAAAAAAGGAATTTGAGGAACCTTGGCCAATTTGGTAGATCAACCAAGGACTTGAGAGAGATGCAAAACATAGAAATATGAACAAGTCCGTAGAATGCACAAATAATAAATTTATTTTTGAACACATAACTCACAACTTAAAACTTTATTGAGAAAAGAATAAAGAATAAGTTAGAGAAATGTGTATAAATGATGCCTAAATGCGAAAAATGAGGGTCCACTTATACAAGACTTCAAAGCTCATTGGAGCCAAGATGATTTTCTCCATGATCTAGATGTCAAGCTACTCTTGATGCTATAGGACATCTTTGCAATATTGTAAACATGGATCTACAATTTGGTCATTGGTCTGAGGAGGGGGAGGGGGTATGAGAAAGAAGGAATATTTGGATGCTAAGTTACTCCATGTTGAGTTTGAAATCCTAGAAGTGTAGTGCTAACATCAAAATCCACCAAATATAAAGGTCTTAATGCTTCCACTTTGGGGTTCAAGAGACTACAAGTATGGGAACTTGCAAGAGCTATTGAGTGCATGAAAATGCCCCAAGCATGGAGTTGTGTATGTGCAAATTACTACTAAAAATTTCTTGTTGAAAAAATGTGTCACCTTGTGAAAAAATCTAGAACCCATTGGTCTCTCTTTTTCTTAAAATTGCTCAACTTTGTCAAAAACGTGAAACCTTGTCAAGAAATTCTAAAAACTTTAAATGGTGTTCACGTTTTTAGAATTTTCAAGTAATTGCCAATTTTAGGTGAAATGGATGCCCAAATTTGGGGGGTTACTAGAAATAGTAATTGCTTCCACGCATAGCCATTTTGTTTACTAAAAATAGTAACCAAGCTATCCCTTCCACACTAGAGATGAATCTTCTACACTGAGCTCTCCACCATTCTTTTCAAAGTGGCTGGTTAGCATTAAAGTGCATAACCTAATGAATTTTTCTTCTTGTGGCTTCCATGTTGGAGGTTTGATTTTTCTACACTTGGGGGATGGGGGGCAGGGCAGGGTGGGGGGTGGTGGGAATGGGAACTTTCTAGGCTATGGGAAAATATTCCAAGCTAAGGGGAAAATTTCTAGGATAGGGGAAAAGGTTACAAGGTACGAGAAAAATTTTTAGTTTGGATGGAAAGTTTCCAAATTGTGCCTTTGGTCTCCATGTTGAATGGAGGAAAGTTTTCAAACCCCCTCATCATTTCACACTAAGGTAGGTGAGATCCATTGTCATACATCTATTTTTAGGGTAAAAAAACGTCTATGCCCCATAAAACCCATAAAATTTCCTTTATTGGCATTTCAAAAGGCATATTTAACCCCCCAAGCCTAAATATAGACACTAGGTGAATTTTTTCACTTGGGGAATGAGGCTTTGATTACTTATGAGGCATTTTTTAGCCCCAAAAGTATAAAGTATGTGAAATTACCCATAGTGGATTATGACTTTCACATTTACAATGAAATTATACCTTGGGTTTCATGGGGTGAAAGCTACATGTTGAAGATTGATTATAACATGCAAAATTTTATGGTGTTTCAATGGTCTATCTTTGTTGGTATCTAGAGGATTGACCCAAGAGGCATTGACAAAGAATACAAAACATCACTACATATTATAATGTTAAAATTCATAGAGGCCACTCGAAAATCAATATATACAAGTTACCAATGTTGCTATTTTAAGGCTATAGCAAGCCATGGTGCTAGTTTAAGGCCCTAGCAGGTTGTGCTAGTTTAAGGTTGCAGTAGACCATTGGAAGTAGGATCACTTGTTGGTGATCTATTAGCTACATGTAGTATGATGTCAAATAGGAATGATTGATCATATTGGCCAGCTCATTCCCATCCATGTTGGCTATTCTGAATGCTCCATTTCCATAGGCTCTAGTGATAAGAAGGGCCCTTCCTAGTTGCCTAAGAATTTGTTTGCATGCTCATGGATGACCTTGAGGATGAGGTCCCCTCCTTGATCTTGTGCATGGCTAGGTTATGGTGATGCTATTGCTTCTACCTCTCTTGAAAGTACTTGATGTGATCAAGTCCTTGCATACACCAATCTTCGACCGAATTTAGTACTATTGTTTACAACTCCTTGCTCTACTCGTTGTTGATGAAGTTGGTCAAGGATACTCACAGTGATGGTACCTACAATTCAATAGGTAAAATAGCTTCAAAATCATAAAAAGGTCAGTTGCTATGTCATAGGTTGTTCTATATGCCCATACTGCATGGACAAGTTGCTCATGCCACTTTCATTTACTGTTGTTGAGCATCTTCTAGGCTTGAGGGTAGTAAGGTGATGAGAAAGAATGATTAATGCCTAAGTTGTGACAAAAATCCTTAGTTTCTTGGATACTAAATTCGGGTCCATTATCTATAAGTATGATCATGGATATGCCAAAATGAGCTACAATATTTTCTAGGATAAACTTTCAAACTTGTTCAAATGTGGTGTTCCTTAGGGGAATAACTTCAACCTTGTTGGTAAAGGATTTGTTTGTAGTGATGATGAAGCTATGCGCTACGGTAGATTTAGGTGTTATGTGTCCAGTGATATCCAACCACTTGTGATATCATTGAAATAGCCATGCTATCTAGGCTGTATGCAACTCAATTGGTGATACATGTATCAAGTTGCTATATCATTGGCATGTGTCGCATTTCTTAACCTTTTGTAGGTAATCCTTTTCCACTACAAACGCCCTCATGAGCCTCCTCTAGGACTATTTTGGCTTTGGTTTTTCCTAAGAACTTTAGAAGTATGCCATCATAGGACCATCAACATAATGTGTTATTACCTATGATGAGATACTGCTTCAACCACTTGTGTATGATAGCCTCCTGAGAAGTAGTTAGGCCTTGTGAGGATTCATCATGCATAAGGTAAAATTTGATATCATAATACCACTCCTCAAGAGGAGCAATATGAATAAAGGCCACAAAGATATCTTCAATGTTATGTGTAATGGGAGTAGTGTAGTTCATAGTTAAGGTGGGCAACTTGCTAAACACAACTGGCATCACACTAAGGGATAATGTTACAATTGCATTAGCTATGATGTTTTCATTTGGAGGTATGTGTGGGATATCAATGTCTATGAACTATTGTAATAATTGCTTTCCTAGATCATAAAAAGGTTGTAAGTGCTTATCTTGACATGCATAGACTTCAGTTACTTGGTAAACTAGGAGTTGTGAATCATTTTTGATGGCTAGGCATCTAATTCCTAGTTCATGAGCTACTGTCATTCCTCTAATCAAACCCTCATATTTCATTATGTTGTTGGTACATGGGAACCAAAAACAATAATCAAAGAGTTGAATTTCACTAGATGAGAATGTTACAATGGAAGTATCACTAGCTCTATGGGTGGTTGAAGCTCCATCAAAGTTCATGATTCCCTCATAATCTTTGGGCACTTAGCTAATTATATTAATGTGTTTATTAGGGAAATCAGGATCTATGGCTTCTTGGCCATCAACAAGTGAAATCATAAGCTATATGACTATAGCTTGACCTTTTGTTGAGAATTGAGAGACATAATGGAGGTCAAACTCTACAATTATGGCTTTCCATCAGTTTGTATGGCTACTTTTGTAGATGTTGGTTGTTATGAATCTGAGTATGTTGTCCTTGCAAATTACATTGACTTTGCTTCTAAAGAGGTAGTGTCTTCATTTCCTCAAAAGAATACTAGTGCTAGACAGTACTTCTCCACTTTAGTGTATCAAGTCTTTTGGATTACTAATGCATGGCTAAGGTAGTATATAGGAATTTTTGCTCTATCATCATGTTTATGATATAGTAGAGAGGTAATAAATATATTGGAAATGGTGAGATAAATGTAAGATAGTTTACCCTCCTAGGGAGGATAGACTATAGGTAGCTATGTTAATTCTTTCTTAAGGTTTTCAAAGGCTTATTGGCATTAAGCCATCCACTCATAGTGAACTCCTTTCTTAAGTAAGTGATGCATGAACTATAGTTTATTTGTAAGCCTAGTGATAAACTTACAAATAAACTTTAGTCTACCTTGTAATATCTGAAGCTATTTAAGGTTGGTAGGTGTTGCTAATTTGGATATGGCCTTAACCTTATTAGGATCTATGTGTATCCCTACCTCATAGACTACAAATCTAAGCATCTTATAGGTCTTGACATTGAGGACACACTTCTGAGGATTGAGCATAAGCTCATATTTGAGGCATTATTTAAGCACAAAATCTAGGTTATTGAAATGGTCATTGGCTATTTTAGACTTTACAACTATGTCATCTACATAATCATTAAGCAAAACTAACATGTAATCATTGAAGATATAGGTCATGGCTCTTCGGTATATCACTTTGACATTCTTAAGGCCACAAAGCATCATGGTATAACAAAGAGTACACCATGGGGTCATAAAGGTCATGCTAAGTTGGTGCTCTAGGTTTATCCTAATTTGGTTATATCTAGATAATCCATCCATAAAGGACAACAAGGAATATCTGACTATAGTATTGATAAGTTGATCAATACTAGGCAAAGGAAAGTCATCCTTAATGGTTGCTTTATTTAGGTCTTAAAAAATCAATGCAAATATGGATGCTCCCATTTTTCTCAGGGACTACCACTTTATTGGATACCCATTCTACATAATTGATAGCCCTAATGAAACCTACTTATTAGAGCTTTTAGATTTCATCATGAATTGCCAAGACCAAATTATATCTAATCTTGTCTACTTTTTGCTTAATTGGTCTAATGCAAGGATCTAGTATGATGTTGTGCTGGACTAGACATGGGTCTAAGCCTGACAAATCTTCATATGACTAGATAAACACCTTAATGTTATCTTGTAAGACTTTAGTAATGCCTTGGGCACATTGTGCCTCTAGTGAGGAACTTAATTAAGTGTTTTCTCCTCACCATTGTGTGTTGTAATAGAATCCTAAACTAAAGGGTTTTTAGTTGTGTCTCTTACTTCTAGGTTTTTAGGCCATTCTAAAGGTTTCTCTATTGAGGCTGTATGGCCTACAAGACTCTCAAGCTCCAAATCTAGGCAATCATAGTTGATACATTGTTTAATATCATCATGAGGTCCATGTAGACACAAAGGGAAATTGATTTATTCCTAGGTACTCATACTTTAATCCTACATATCAACCAAAAGCATATTAAGTGGCACCTAGGTAAAAGTGAATAAAGAACTTTAAAATGAAAATCTAATGCAAGCAAGGCCATTTAAGATCATCAATGATGAAGCACTAAGCAATCAATGCGTCAACTAGGCCATGTATACGGGGCCCCGTATATGTGGCCACGTCGATGTGGCCCCATTTACCCAGAGCCTGTTTTAGCCTATAAATAAGTGGCCCTCCACCACACCTAGACATATTTTAGTTAATTGTAGTAAAGCTCTTGAATTTTGCTTCCATAGGAGTTAGATTATTTTTCCAAGTGCATGCCTGCAATGTGATGCTTGTAATTGTATGACACCTTTATTTGAGTGTGACGTACTTGGATGCACACATGGCCGAAAATAAAGATCGAGATTACTTCATCATTGCAGCATTCACTTAGTTTTAATTATTTAATTATTATTGTTAATTTTTATTATTATCTATTATTTTCTTAGTTAATATTTCTTTATCATCATTTACTATTCCTATTGTTAAATGTGGAATGAATACAACTTAATCATGAACATTTAAGTGTGACTACTTGGTAACCCAGTAGTGTACCTAGGATCTACACTTGGTAATCCCAGTATTAGTCATGCACAAGGTCCAAGATGTGAATGAATGATTAAGGAAAGGATGCTTATCGCACTTAGGTTAGCTTAAAATTCATTTTCTATTACTCATTAGTTTAATCAAGATTATGTTCCATTGTCTCTAGGAGTAGCACTAGTTTAGGATCACATCATAAGCCTCACTCTAGACTAAACCATATGTGACAAAGCAAATACTAGTCTAGGTGGAAAGATAGTGAACTGCGATCAACGTGTAACTATTTAGATACCACAACTAGCCTATCCTCGAAGTTCGATCAGATCGTGCATGAACGCTTGTATTTGTATGGTTGAGTGTAGGGGTACTTCGCCACTCATCAATCAATGAGATAAGGTCAATTTGGAAAAGTGCAATAGAGTTGAACAAAGATAACATAAAGGTCAAATAAGGAGAAATATAAGGAGTAAGGCTACAAATGATTAATAAAGATCATAGTTTTTGTAGTTTTAGGCCTTAGCAGGCCATGATGCTAGTTTATAGTCATGGTGGACTATGATGTTAGTTTAAGGCCTTAGCGGGCCATGGTCATACGGTGTTAAATGGTGGTCAAGGAAGGTTAAACCCCACTATTTGATACCATTTAAAGGCCGAAAAAAGATAAATAGAGTTGTAACAAGATAAACAATGAACATATAAGGCTGTATAGAGGCCATAGAAGGTCAACCATATTCATAAGGTAATATAAGTCTTAAAAATAAGCTAAAACATTACCTAGTAAGTCAAAAATCAAGTAAAATAGGCCATATATGATAAAATTTGGTTAATATATGTTAGAAATGGCTAATTTTTGCTACATTTAGGCCTTATCAAGCCATGTTTTGAGGCTACAATGCTATTAGGTAAGTTTAGACATCAATAAAGGTTGTTTCTAGACTATCTACACCTAAAAGTTAAGTTCTTTGAGGATTCCACACTGGGATTAACATGGAAATAAGGAACATTAGTGTGGAGACTAAGGAAAATATGTTTTGAAATGTTTAGAGGTCCAAAATTGAAGTTCTGTGACCTTCTTAAGGAAGCATAAGTTCAAATCCATCAAAATTGGAATCCTAGAAGGTCTATAAAGGCTAAAAAGTTAGTATTGAAGTCTTCATCCCTTGTTTCCACACTAACCAACGTGAAGAAGAGAAGGGTTAGTATGGAGAAGCAAAATCCAAGTAAAAATAAGGTCGAACATGGTCAAATAGGTGGCTAGAGCCTAGATCTAGAACTTGTGCATCTCTCAGCTTTGTTTTGAGATAATTCAAGGCCATTTTTAGTGTCAATAGGTGTTGAAATGATTTGAACCCCTTCTTCCATGCTAGGTATAGTATCCTTAGCATGGAAAATTGGGGAACCTTTTTTGATAAATTCAGAGTGGTTTTGAGGCACTTTGACTAGATTTCTAGGCCCCTTAGGCTACAGAATTTGATTTTACAAGTTTTAGTCTAATTTTTCCAATGTTTCAAGGTTTTTTAAGGGTACTTGAGGTCTTCCCCCTATTTCCACACTAGGGGAATTACTCTAACATGGAAGAATTGGGGTAATGGATTTTGAAGGTTGGAACAAAGTTAGACAAGTAAAATCTTGAGGCTATGAGGTCCTGGGTTACTATGGTAAAGATATTCGGTTTCTAGGAGTGTCATGTTACCTCCAAAAGTGGAAAAGTAACTTCCCCCCTATTTCCATTGTAGGGAGGTTACTCTAGTATGGACAAAGTAAGAATCCTAAATATAGGAGAATTCAGATCACAATCAACCATGCATGTTACCTCTTGGGACTATCAAGGCCAATGGCTATGGATCCATATTAAAATTGGATAGTTTTGGGTATTCCTAAGTGGTTTTTTTGGCTTCCCCCCATTCTTATACATTTTGGATAGGAAAATTAGCATGGAAAACAAGGAGGAGTGGATTCTTAACCAATTTTAACCTCAATTAACTTTTCACGTCAACCTCTAGGTCTGCTAGGGTTGAGGACTAGGGACTAATGTTTGTTTTGCAAATTTTGAGTATCTTTAACTATTTGTTGGACTTCCCCCTTTTTTTCCATGTTGGGAATGGAAAGAATATTGTGTAAAACAAGGGGAAGTGAACTTTTGTCTAATTTTAGCCTTAATTAGAAATGCATGTTAGCCTTCGGGGCTATCGGGGTTGAGGACTAAGGTTTGGTCTTAAGTTTTGGTAATTTTGGGTATCTTTAAGTGTTTTCTAAACTTCCCCCCTTCTTTACATGCTACGGATAGAGTGAGTAGCATGGAAAATAAGGGGGAATGGATTTTTGAACAATTTTAACCTCAATCAACATTGCATATCAACCTTTGGGGCTACTACGATCAAGGACTAGGGCCTGTAGCCAAAACTAGTCATTTTAGAGGTTTTTAAAGTGGTTTTTAGACTTCACCCCTTTTCTCCATGCTAGGGCTTCCATGATCAATATGGAAAAATAGGGAGAAAGCTTTTTGATGCTTTATTATCACTTTTGGTCATGCATGCAAGCTCCTAAGGTTGCTGGCGATGATGGTCAATGCTTGATGTCAAAATTTGGCTATCTTGAAGATTGATGAATGGTTTTTGGAATTACCACTTTTTTCACACAAGGGCTTCCATACTCAATGTGAAAAAATTGGGGAAAATATTTTTGATGATTTTTTGTAACTTTTGGTCATGCATGCATGCTCCTAAGATCACCGATGTCGCCTACTACCATCTAACATTGAAATTTAACTATTTCAATGGTCATAAGCCATTATTTGGACTTCACCAATCTTTTCATGGTAGAGCTTCTATGCTTAGTGTGGAAAATTTTTGGAAAAGCATTTTTAGTCATTTTTTATCGATCTAGCCATGCATGAGTGCTCCTAGGGTTGCTGGCATTCATCATCATTGCCTATGGTCAAGATTTGATTATTTTGAGGGCATCCTCCATTTTTCCATGCTAGGGATGAAATATTTAGCATGTAAGAGGTTCCTTGAATTAAGAAGGTTAGATCTAGGCCATATCTATAGCTAATCAACCATGCATGTTGACCTCTAGAGTTACCAATGTTGACAGTCAATGTTGGGTGTCAAGATATGATAGTTTGGATGCTTCTAAGTGCCTCATGCAACTTTATCCCTTTCATCCATGTTGGTAATGAAGGCCCCATATTGGATGAGAGGGGTGACAAATTTGTACTATTTTTAACCCATTTTGGAGCTTCAGGAAGTTCCAGAGGGTTCCAATAGGATCTAAGGATCATTAGGAATCAAGAAATGGTTGTTTAAGTTATCAAATTAGGTCATTTTTGGTTTCTTCCCATATATCCACACTAAGTTATCCCATGGAAGAAGTCTCCTCCAATGTGGAAAACACCAAATCCTAGGTTTTGACTAGTTTTGACTAGGTTTTGTAAGGTTTTGAGGCTTCTAAATATACTTGGAGGGGTTCCATGTCATGTGGGGCCCATTTCAGATTCAAAATTATGCTAGATTGGTGTTTGGAGGCAAGATTAATTGTGAACCTCCCTTCTTCTATGCTGGGAACTATTTCCCCAACATGGAAATCTATAGTGCTTAGCCTTGTTCATGTTTTGTTCAAATTTGGAAACCCAGGGTTGAAAAATATAAGTCTATGTTATTGAAAATAGAAATATATTTGTAAGTATAAAAAATTTGGAAAATGATAAAAATGTGTCTACACTAGGGATGGTATTCCTAGTGTAGATGCATGGTAAGGTTTCCATAATCTCTTAACTGCTGAAATTAGTAGAAATCATGCAAGTTTGGTCAAAAGGGAAGGC
>MNCI01003593.1:161377-190101 GCA_015680685.1 Gnetum montanum | reverse complement strand
TGGTGTGGGCGGGGGGTGGGGGGGCCGGGGGGTGAGGGGGGGAGTAGAAATCCCATAATTTAGAGGATGTATGAGCATTCAAGGGATTTATCAAAGGTTTCTAGGCCTATCTCCAACCAAGCTCCATTTTTCACTACTTCAAGATAGGTAATTCTACCTTATTTTGCCTTTGTTTTAAAGGTCTTTTCTAGCTTTTTGCCTTCTAAGTGTTAGGGCCATTTCTTCAAATCTACTTCGATGGGGGATTAAGTAAAAATTCTAACAATATCCCACTTCCTATTTTAGCTACTCCTATGCATATCTATGTTTTTTTATTTCTTTAGATTTTGCAAATTTGATTTTGAAAATAGTCCTTGTTGTTTTATGCTTTTTTCTCAAAATTTTGAGGTATGGCTATTTTTTTTAGATCTAGGCCTTAGGATTTGTTAAAATTAAATTTTAAAAAAATCCTACCCCATTATTTTGATTTAAATTTAAATAGGTTATAAGGGTTTTAGCTATTTTGATCATTTTAATGGCTATATGAAGTTTAGGCTTTGGGATTTTTGAAGTTTTCTTATGAAAAGGCAAGTTAAGTTGTGCATTTTTCTTGGTAAAACGGCTGCATGTCTATGAACTCAAATGTCATGGGTTTGTAGCCCTTTTTTCAGGCTTCTTGATGGTTATTTTCTTGTTTAATTTGGCTTTGAAATGAGGGTATTATGGTTATTTTCCTAACATTGCACAATTAAGCTATTTGTGTTGGTTTTGTAATGTCATGGAAATTTATGAAATTTTCATAAGAAAATGGCAAAGGTTCTTGTAATTTTCTAGTCATGGATGCATAGGATTTTCATCTTTCCAATGGAGGTTGAATCACTTTGATTGTAGTTAAAATGAATTTTTTGCTAAGGTTGTATAGATCATGGCAAAACTCATGGTTGTAGCACATTGCCCTAAATAGTAGTTAATATTTTGCTTTTACTAGGAGAGTAAAAAAAATTTCTATTTTAAATAATTTTTTCTTAAGGTTTCATGGATGTTTTCTATGTTTATCATTCTTTTTCTAAATTTGTGCATACTTAAAATCTTTTTCCAAATTTATGCATGCTTTGCATAATTTAGATGCTTTTTTCTAAACTTATGCTTTCGTTTTTCCAAATTTATGCATAAGTTAGATGTTTTTTTCTATATTTATGCATAATTTAGACTAAGACATAGTCTTGGCTATAATTTTATTGGTCATAAAGGTTATAAAATATAGTATCAATGCTTTTATGATGTTTCTCAAGCTAATTTAGATAAACACCTAAGAGTTTTTTACAGAAGCTAATTTCATCTCTAACTTAATGAGTATATTCTAAATTTGTAAAGAAATTCCAATTTTTCATAATGCAAGGTTATACATGGTTTTGATGAAATTACTTAGGCTAATTCAAATAAATGCCTTAGAGTTTTATATAGAGGCTAATTTCACCTTCAACTAGATGTTTTGTCTAAATTTACTAACTCTAGAAAGCCATAATGCTTTTTCTTTGAAAGGTTGTAATAGTGCCTTATTATGGAATTTATTAAGCTTATTAGATAAAAATATTAGAGCTTTTTACAAAGGCTAATTTCATCTTTGACTGGATGTTTTCCTAACTTGTTAAGTAATTCTAATTGGTCACAATGTTTTTGCTTTGCTTTGTGCAGGGTCTTCTTGAGGCTTATTCTCATTAGAGTGGAGCTTGTAGGCATTTTTTGCTGTATTGGTAATTCCAAGACCAATACTCCATCACATTACATGCCTCTTGGGAAGCTCTCCTTGTGGTTTTGTCCTAGAGAAAGGAACTTCCTTGCCTACCTCCTCAAGAACTTTAGTGTGATGCTATGGTTATACTTGTTTGCGAATGTAGCTGGGGTTGTTGTGGAGATCTTATTGCCTGGGGCATTAGGATTGATTACGAGGTATATTACTAATAAATCAATTTCTAAAACTGTAGGGGGTCTTAGAGATGTTGTAAGTTCATGCTACCTGTAGGATATCTAGACAATGCCAGAGTATAGTAGGTATAATACTGATAATACTCTAATGGTGGCACATAGAGCCCACACACTATTCCGGAACGTACCTAAAATCATGTATCATCTATAAGGGTAACATGGTTATTGTAATGTTTTTTATGATTTTATATGGCTATGGCTTGACTTCTTTGCCTAACTTCATTAATTTTACTTTTTGCAAGTACAAGGTCAATAAGAAGGGTTTGATCATTAATGACCAAATCTTGGAAGTGGCTCAAACTACTTTGGATGAATACACCAAGAGTCCCCAAATTTGAGTTGTTGTGTACCAATATTTAAGAGGGAACTTTTATGAATATGCTACTAGGTTCAACATGATATACAAGAATTGTAAGAATGATATGATGATGCATAGCTGGTGGGTAGATGCTGATAACATGGACCAAACTCCTGTAGCTAGAACCTCCATAGTGTAGAAAAAAAGTAAAGGTTAACTTATAGTGTTTTTATGCCTTTAAGTGTTTTACTACTTTTCTTGGTCATTGAAATTACTCATATGAATGCTATCCCTCGATTATTGCTTCACAGGACCTTCCACCTTAGCATATGTCACTATACTACTTTCAGGCTCAAGTCATAAGGAAACCCTTATACTGTGGTTTGGTGACATGACATTAGTGTAGGAGTGGCTAAAGAGATAGGCTCATAGATATGTCCAAGCAAACATCCAACATGTAGATTTGCTTAATATATTTATGGCACCTATTCCTTCCATTCCTGCTGCAAAGATGTTGCATGTTATTGACTCCTTTGATGAGGAGGTTAGTCACTTTAGCACCATCATACAAGGTATTAAGGTGAACATTAGCATAGGTGCTATCCTCTTTTGTGACTTGTTTGGGATCCCTGCTAACAAGGCCAAGTGATGGATGGTGAAGTACCCCTATGCCCAACCATACAAGTCACTAAGGCATTCACATGTGATCTGGTTAAATTTCGTGGACTAATAGTTTTCCAGTGCACTAATTCTCTATGAAGTGAAATAGGTGTTGAGAACATTCGTTGTCTTCCTAGCTAGACTTGTGAAGCTCATTGATATGGTTTAAGTATAATTGAGGTATATAATTTTTATCATTTTATGTTTTATAAACTTAATCACCTACAACAAGAATGAAAGGTAGAGGAATTCAATATCTAATTATTCTAATATATAACTAATCTAACACAAGTAACCATCCCACTTTCTTGGACACATCTTGAACACATATAGCCTTGCTAGATTACCAAACATTAAGCATTGTTGGGTCACAAAGTGCTATATGCATGCTTGAAGTAGTCGTTCTTATTAACAACTAGTAATTAATTACCTAATTACAATGCATTTAAAGTAATATGCATGAATGTAAAGAGCATGAATATTAAATGCATAAAAGAAAAATTAATCTATTCTCAATGTTGCAAGGATTATCAAAAGGATTCATTTTTATTGCCATCAAACTGCTGTGCTTAGGTACATCAGTGTTTGTACAAAGATCCGTACACACTTAAACTCCTATTGTGGGCACCTAGAAATATTCTAACTTTGGAGAAAACAAACTACAAGTGCTTGAAATTGTGAGCCTAAGTGTTATATTTATAGGCCAGTATATACCTTGCAATATTGGATATTTGACATCACATCTAGGGCTCTGATATCAGAGCATGCGAAAACATGATTCATCACCAACATTCCTAGCATGATAGTGAGGGAATTAGGGCATCATGAGGAATTTCTAGAGTGCCTTGGTGCCAACATGGGCCACCTTAGAATTTCAATGGATAGCTTCATGAACCCAAATATAAAGGAATCATATCCTTTGTTTAGGTCTCTTGCGTTCCCCAAACTATTATCAGAAAAGAAGGTGATCGACCTAGCACAAAGGTGGATCTTTAAGAAGGTCTTGACGGAGGGCATAAAATTTGATTAGACTACTACTCTAGCTACTGGAGTTTGAGAGGAGATTCTTAGACTCCATGTTGATACCTCTATGATAATCCATATGCATTTTGCATTTTTTGTATGTTATCTAAAGAGGTTCATAGAGTTTTTGGTGGTGTATAGGAATGGATGATGGTTTTCCTAAGATCCAATCCAACTTTTTAAGCCTTGGATAAAACATGTTTATTCAACAGTGTAGGCCCAGACCCACCAGAGGGTGTGGATGAAACATTATCCATTACCACTAAGAATCTTGACAATAGGCACTATGATTCTCCTCATAGTATTGATGACGATGAGCCTCTATCATTTCCTACCAGTGTTCAAGAGGCTAAATGATGGGGCATGGAGGCCAAAGGAGTAGCGTAAGTGAAACTTAAGAGGCACATGGAGGAGGCACCCCCAACATCAAATCAACTAGCCCCTAAGAAGCTTAAGTTTAAGCTTAAGCCATCACAATAGGTAGTCGCAGGTATGCTTTTTTTAACTTTGTCTATTTGATGTTTTTTGGCTACTTTATGATTTCTTGTGTTAATCAGTTTTCTATGTACTATGGTTCTAGATAAGTATCATGTTATAGCAACCCAAGCTGTTGCAAAGGTAGAACAAAGTCATGTAGAAGAGGCACTCCTAAAGCAACCCATGGTTGAAGGGCTTGCTGATGTAGGCATAGATGATTTAGATGCCTTATTTGATGAGGTACTACTAGGTACCTCTCCCATCATCATCACAAAGGAGGAAGAGGAGGAGCTAGATATGCCTATGCCTTAATATTTTTGTTCTATTGCATTGGTTATATTTTGTTGTCATCCTAACCTTTTAATGATTTTTATTCTCACAATAGTTCCTAAACCAGTAGTGTAAGCTCCCATCCTTGAGTTTCATGTGAAACCATGCATAAAGACTCTAGACAAGGTGAAGTTCCTACATGGGATGGCTATGGACATTATCAATAAACTACATTAGGTTATACTTGAGATAGGTAAGGATTTTGTCTTATGCACTTTGGCTATAGGCTTTGTTTGCATTATGGCTATTTGAGGTTGTGTCTTATGATTGCATTTTATGCTTTGTGTAGTGCTATCCATGGAGTGGGATTCCAACATGGACATGGAGGTAGACTCTTTACATAAGCTTCCCTCTAACATGTCTAGTGTACCCATGAAGCTATATGACACTGCAACTGATTTAGTAATGTCATGCGCAAAAGCTTCATGGGAGCTAGAGAGGTGTAACAAATCCTATGGAATGAAGTTATGGCCTTGAAGGAAAAGGTTCAAAGATAGGAGGATAGAATTAGAAATTTCTGAGACTATAAAGCCTTTGTGGAAGCCTAAGTGGCTAACTTAGGGAAGTTATGGGCTAAGGAGATTAGATGGGCTTGCTATTGGAATGTCATTTAGGACAAAGTATAAGTCCTATGGGAGATGGTGGAGCAGTGTATTGAGATGGACCTCATCTCCTAAAAGGTTAAAGACTAGAAGGATCACTGTTCTTGGGTCCTATAGTGGGACAAGATGAAAAAGATCCATAAGTGGCAATATAAGGCCAATCATGGGACCTACCTGAAATGGCTTAAGGAAGAGTTAGTTGAACAAAATAAGAGAAAGATGTTCATTCAAGGGATCCAATTAGAGAGTGCTTACCAACTCTTTTGAAAGACTCTCAAGGTGGAGTAATCCCCTACTCTTTAGATGACTACCATTGTGGGTGAGACTGCTATAGCTATTATTACTCATGAGTGTTCTACTTAGACTCCTATAGATAGATCTAACATTCTTTTTGGCATTGATCTTGGAGATGTTGACTAGGTCAACATGATAGAGGACTAGACCATCCATCATTTGAAGGAAGGCCTTTCCCATCTATCCTTGAAAGTGATGGAGTTGGACTCTCCGTAGGTTTGATATATTTTATGTTTCAATTTTTGGTTTTAAGTTATGATCTTGACTATGGTTTACTAACTAGCTACATGTTATTACATGTTAGGCCTTAGGAGACATTGGTGACCCTAGCAGTGAGGGTGGAAATGACCCACCATCTCTTCCTCCAGATGCTACTCAACAACTTCCTTTAGTTTAGCTTGTTGGCTATTTTATTTTTGTTTTTATGTTGATGGCTATGGTTAGCCAAGACTATGTTATGGATGGTTATTATTTAACATCATTACTACACATTGTATTTAAGGACATTTTAGTTTTAAATGTTGGTTCCCTTCTAGCTATATGCATTCATAGTAGTAAATGTTATAAACATTGAAAATGGCTATGTTGATGTTTTTTCTTGTGGCTAATTGATAAAATAAAATGTCATAATAAACAAGATGTTTGCTAGTTTTAGGCCATTGTAGGCATAGGTTATATTGCATGATTATGGCTACATTGCCAGTTTAAGGCCATGGCTACTCATAATACCAATTTAGTGTCTTAGTAGACATGGATGCTAGATTAACATCTTGGTAGATGAGAATTCAAGTTTAAGGTCATACCAGATGGTAGTGCTAGTTTTAGGCCTTAGCGAACCATGGTCTAAAAGAGATACTTTTTAAATGTTTTTTTTTAATATAAGTAAAAATAAAGAAATGTTATAGCAAATAATTAATACTACAAATAAATTTAGTCTACATGCATAGGCTATGTGCATAAAATAACAAGGATATAATAAATTAGAAAATAAAAAAATAAGGCTATTTGACTATCATTACATCTGGCCATAAAGGCATGGAAAGGTTAGGGTAAACTTCACTTGTGTAGACTCTTCCTAATATTTACAAGATTAGGGATTGAGTAAGGCTTGCTGTACACAAGGTTTTACTTGCCATTCACTTTTCTTATGATGTTGAAAGGGAGTTCATCCCATAGTGTATTTTATTACTTCTCATTATCATCATTGGTTGTCTTGGGTTTTTGTTGTTCATGGCTAAAAGCCTCTTCTTGAAGCTTCACTTTAGATGCTTGTTCTATGCCAACATTGTTGATAGATAGGGAAGTTAAATTGTCACCATGAATGATGATTTCATCTCCCTTGTAAGCAAGATGAATTTCTTGATGGATGGGCAAGAAGATAGCTCATAGTTGAGCCAACCAAGGTCTTCCTAGGATTAGGTTGAATCCTAGAGTTTCTTCCACCACCAAGAAGTTTACGGTTGTAAGAAATTATTCTCTAGCTACAAATTCCAAGGAGATAGACCCCTTCATGACAACCTTTGTTCCATTGAAAGAATTAAGAGCTACAATGGTCATAGGTTGTACTTGCTTAGTTAAGCTCAAGCGTTCAATGATGGTCCATGGGATGATGTTGGTTGCTACTCCATCATCAACATGCACTCAATGGATTTTAAATTGTCCTATGTGTATGGTTATGAATAGAGAGACTATAGTCAGCTTGCCATTCTAGAGATTAACCTTAATTTTTCTATTGTAAAATGTTAAGCATGTTGATTTATCCTCCCCTAGTAAGGGAGGAACCATTACTACATGGATAGCTTCCTTGTTAGTAGGAATATCCTCCACTAATAGGTATGGAGGTCAACATTTTTACTAACACCTCATGATGTGTGGTGAAGCTCATAATCAAGTCATACAAGCACAAAGTTGTGTTTTTCTACTTGAATGATTGCCTAACTTGGTCCATTGCACTAAGGAATTTTTTGTCATTAGCTATGGGCTTGTCACCTCAGTTGTTCTTTACTTCCTCCACTGGCTAGAAACTTTAGTATTAGGTTGTGGCTATTGTGGCTCTTTTTTATTATTTTGGTTGTGGGATTCAATGTCCTCTTATGGCTTGTTGGTTAAAGGAGATGGAGTAAAAAAGGCCATAGGTATAGCCAAAATGGAAACTTAGTGTATTTATACCTATCTTTCTTTTTAAAGTTGGGTCTATTTATTGTTTATGTATAAGTTCCAAAAGTTGATGGTTGACTACTGTAGTCATTGGTGGGGTCCTTGGGTGGGTTGACCTTTGGCCCTTAGTTTGTTATCTTATTTTCCTTAGTTACTATTGCCATGATAGTACTATCTTATTTCCTCTTTTCTTTGTCTCTTTGAGTGTGTTGGTTCTTATATGATATATAGGCTAGATCATGATCGACTTTTACAACATCCTCTATGTTTTTGATTTGTGAGAACACTTAGCTAAGAGAGCATGGATCAAGGTAGTAAATTTTTGACTTGATGAAGCCATTAACTACCCCTTTGAATATGGCTAATAAGTGGGCTTCCACTATAAGATCTGGTATTTCATTTATTGGCCCATTCCACCACTAAATAAATTTATATACGAGTTCTAAAGGTCCCTACTTGACCTTCATAAGTTGATCAAGCATTGTGTTAGCCTTTAAATTATACTTGAAGTAGTTGACAAACTAGGCAACTATGTCTTCCAAAGATGATATAGATCCTCTGGGTAATGTGTGATACTAATCGAGTGCTAAATTCTGGAATGTGGACACTAGGAGGAAGTATCAAGGATGGGACTATAGGAGTTATGGAATCATTCTCGTAGAAGTTCATAATCTTGATGATTTGTGTGGTAAAGGCTTTAAGCCTCTTTAATTCTTTTGTTAGTTCTTGTATCATTTGGAAGGCTTCATCCAAGCCTTGTAGTGGTTCCATAGTTTGAAAGGTCTACACATAAGGTTGTGGTATCTATTGTAAGGCTTGTGGCCTCACTATGGGTTGCATGATAGACAAAAAATGTTGTGCTATAGTTGTGGCTTATGGGCCAAACAAAGAATAGATGTTTGTGCTAGTACTTGAGGCACAAATGAGATAGATGAGTTGTGTGATCCTTGTGTCATGGAGGGTCTCATGGTGGATCCCATGTTAGTAGTTATTGGATTTGCAGTGGTAAAACCCACCATTAATGATTTTGTATTTCATAGTTGTGTTGAAAATGGTTTCAATATGTTATAATTTGTTATTTGTAACATTGATTGAGTGTGATGTGTTGCTACAATTGGTGTGGGATTTGCCATAGTAGGGAATGGAAGAGTGGAAGATGGTGGCACCATGTCCATGAAGAAAATAACGACATTAAGGGAAGGTTCTATGACATTGTGGGATGTTTTGTTGAACAACCCTCCAAGGATGTTTTCAACCTCAGATTTTGCCCTAAATTCATCCTCTTCTTCCCATTGTTTCCAAAAGGTAGGTTGGTCATCTTCCTCATTTGTGGTAATCAATTAGGCTAGGATGCTAGAATAGATGTCATTTAGTCAAATTTTTTCTTACAAGGAAGGAATGTACTCTTTCCCACCCCTATGTATGAGCTCAAACTCCCTCTTGGAATTGGCTTCAATTTGGGGAATTAGCATACTTTCCTAAATTTTGGCATAAATGAAGTTATAGCAATCTTCATTTATGGCTACTAAATCACAACTCTCCCCTTTAACTCTCAAAGATTTCCTACATTCAATGATGGTAGGTAACTTGGGATCATATTCCCTCATGACTTGTTGATCATGATTTTTGCCAGTGAACGTGAAGGACAATTTGGTGGATTTTCAGAAAGACATGGCTAAAATGCTAAGAATTCCTATATAGAATAGGCTATAAATATTAAAATTAGAGTAAATTCCAATGAATGGAATCCAAAATCTCTTAGAAAAAATGAAAATGGAAAAAAATGATATATTTACTATAATTAGTAACTGGGGGATAAGGGGGTTTACCCATTTACCAAAAATAGAATATTGGCAACGTTGGCTTTAAGTCTCTTCCAAGTTGGCTTCCTAAGTGTCTCTACACTAGGTATGGTAGGGGCAAAAGAAGGGGGTTGATATAATGAAAATATCACACCTTCTTGTTTTAGCATTGGAGAAAGGGTATGGGGGGGAAGTTTTGAAGACCAAAATGAAAACTTGGTAGTTTTCAAAGATGGTTTTGGCAGGTTTCCAAGTCTCATCAAAAAGGATGGAAAAGTAGGCTTGCTTGGTATGGGAACCAACGTTGGTTTAGTCACAAAGATTATGGAAACAAAAATTAAATATTCACCAAGGATTCCACAATGTATTTATTGTAGAAATTCATAATAGATGTTGTGAAATTCAACATCCAAACCACCTATAGCTTCCACGTTGAGGTTTCTACCATAGGGAAAAGGTAAAGGTAACATTAGATTCCTTGGGAGTTTTGGCTAAAATAAATGGCTTTCAACTTACAACAAAAGTAGATTTGATTGTAAAACTAGTTTCAAATTTCATTCAAAATTGGCCTTCCAACTACTTCCATGTTGGGTATGATAGAGGGGAAAAAGAAGGATGGCAATCTTACACCTCCTATCTCAATGTTGATTGAAGGGGGGACCANGGGAAGGGGAAAAGGTTGAAAACGCAATGTGGAAAGTTAGTATTTTTCCACTAAAATTGGTTCTAGGTAGTTGCTAATTATTTTAGCTTGGAAAAATGGGGGTGGGGCAAGGTGGAAAGTCAACTCACGGATGAGTTGAACCACCCAATTTTAGATGTTGGAAAATAAAATTTTGGCAATAAAAACAATGGGGGAAAGAGATATCAATGCTAGCATTTGACCTTAAAATTCATAGCAAGTGCTATAAAAAACCAAAGCCCAACCACCTACAACCTCCACACTATAGTTTTGGTCATATGGGGGAAAGACCAAGGTTCATTTTTCAAAGGTCTTAACTTCAAAAAATGAAGGCAAAGCTTGTAAATGGCAATAATAGATCTAGCTATAGAATTTAGGCAAAGGTTCTTGTTCTGGCACTAAGAAAAATTATTGCAATTGAAAACCTCAATTGTTGGAATGGGAACCAAGGATCCTCAACGCAAGCAGTTCTTTAACCCTAAACCCCTAGGGCCTTCACTATAAAAATGGGATTCAAGGCACCCTAGCTAGTCTAGCAAATCAACTAGGAACTTGAGAGAGATGCAAAGCATAGAAATATGAATATGTCTGAAAAATGCACAAATAATAAATTTATTCTTGAACAAAAAAATCAAAAATTAAAAATTTATTGAGAAAAGAATAAAGAATAAGTTAGAGAAATGTGTACAAATGGTGCCTAGATGAGAAAAAAGGAGGTCCACCTGTAGAAGAGTTCAAAGCTCATTGAAGTTAAGATGATTTACTCCATGATATAGATGCTAAGCCACTCTTGATGCTATAGGACCTCCCTTGACTACTGTAACATTTGATCTGCAATTTTGTCACTGGTGGTAGGGGGGTGGTGAGAAAGGCAAAATATTTGGATGCTAAGTTGCTTCATGCTGGGTTTGAAATCCCAAAAGTGCAATGTTAACACTAAAGTACATCAAATATCAAGGCCTCAATACTTCCAATTAGGATTTAAGAGACTACAAATTTGGGAACTTGTAAGAGCTCTTGAGTGCCTCAAAATGGCCCATGCATGGAGTTGTGTATGTGGAAATTACTTGTGCAAAAAATGTGTTACCTTGTGAAAAAATCTAGAACCCATTAGTCTCTCTTTTGCTTAAAAGTACTCAACTTCATTAAAAATGTGGAACATTGTAAAAAAATATAGAACCTCTAAATGGTGTTGGAGTTTGGCTTTTATATGGTCTTTGGGCCATGAATGGGGCTGCAAATTGGCTGCAAATTTTATGTAATTTTTCTACAAATTGGCTACCAAATTCAAGTGAAATGGGCATCCAAATTTGGGGGGTTACTAAAAATATTAAGTGCTTTCCCCATGGTGATTCCATTTACTAAAAATAGTAAATAGGGAACCCCTTCCATGCTAGAGATGAATCATCCACACTAAGCTCTCCACCATGCTTGTTAAAGTGGTTAGTCAACATTGAAGTGCACAACTTGATAAATTTTGCTTCTTGTGGTTTCCACATTGGGGGTTTGAATTTTCCATGCTAGGAGGAAACTTTCTAGGTTGGGGGGAAAGTTTCCAAGCTAGAAGGAAAATTTCTAGGCTAGGGGGATGAAACACCACCAAATTTAGGCAATAGAACTTTGATAAAAAAGTTTGTCTAAGTGTCACCACGACACAAATTTTTCAAAGTGTTTAGCCCATAATCCCACTACTGGGGCTACACTCTAGAGCATAGCCAACATAGCATACATCACAAGACTAGATCTACAAATTTTTTTAAGTGTCAAATAATAGCTACAGAATTTTTTCTAAGTGTCTTCATATGCTCACATCCCTCTTGCTATGCTCTCCAATGTAGCAAGCATAGCAACACCCTAGTGGCTAGTTTGCACTAATGTCAAGCTAGAAGTTGTCAAGCTAGCTTAGCATGGAAGAAGCATTTGGTAGATTTTCTAACTCCTGAAGTGACCCCTCCTACTATGTCCTATCCCATCCTACTATGTTCACAAGCATAGAAAGTGTAGCAGAAATAGACTTTAGTTTTTTGCAAAATTTTCCTAACTGTTATGCTACACTTCAGAGCGTAGAAACATGAAACTACCTCCAAAAGCTTCGAGAGATTAGCATAGGCCTTCATTATGGCTCTAACACTCTTCTGGCAAGTAAGATTAGCAACTTGCACTCTTTTTGTACCTTTCTCCATGTCCCAAAACTATAACTATCCTCGATCCCACTTGAAAGAGTGAAGAATGCAGTCCTAGAGCTTAGCCTTCAAATTGCACTATTTTTCACCATTTGTAGGTATATTGGGATCTTGTCACATGAAGTCTTAGCAACGTAGCCATAGTCTAGTAGTCTCTTGGGGTACACTAGAGCATACTAGAGCATAGCATTAGTTGCTCTAGTGATAGCATAACAGAGGTCAGTGTAGCCCCAACTACCCCTTTGCCATGTGGCATTCAATCTACACTTCACACTAACCCTAAGCCTATAAATATCCCTACATTCCACACTCTAGGGGTTAGCAATTTCATTCTAGTAGTGGGCATTTGAGGCATTTGGCTAGCAAATCCGAGTAGTAGTTGGCATCTTAAAGTAGCACTTGGCACTTGAAACACCTTGAGCACCTCATACACTAGGGTGTATCAGCACCTTGGCAACACCTTTATGTCCCACTTAGCACCACAACACACCGCAAGCCCACAAGACACTACTACAACTAAACTAGTAGGCATAAACCCTACAATGGACATCAATCTACACACTGGGACACCCCAAAGACTCTGCCTATGTTGCTACTATGCTTGTCTATACCCCACATACCTCCGTAAGGCTCATCTGTAATTTCTACACTCGTCATCTAGGGTGGTATCATTATTTCTTTCTCTCAAATTCCATCACATTGTAAGCATTTCCTTCATTGCATCTTAGGAATTTTCTTTAACATTCAGTGTTGCATCCATATTTTTCATTATTCTATACATTTTTATGCACAATTGCACCATTATTCTCATGTTAGAAAACCCTGCTACACTCAGCCTTAGTCATCCTTGGTACTGTCGAGAACACCATCAATGCTTAATTTTTTGATAACCATGCCACCCCCCGGCTATGCCCAATACCCTAGTTGTAGTTGATAAAATTCTTGTTCAATCGACAAGACCATCCAGGGCACTTTGGCTTTGTTTCCTAGCAAAGGCCCTCACACAAAGGTGGGGTCAAGGCTGTGTGCCCATAAACCCCCTCGACATTCTAGCCACCAGTTTTTTCGATCGCTATAGTTTTTTGGTGCTAGAAGGAGAGGCTTGCCATTTCCTTCTATGTTCATTAGTAGTCCTACATGCTCTCTACACCTCTGTTACTATCTTTGAACTAGCGTAGATGTGACACCCCTATGGTTGTCTACAATCTAGTTGGTGTAGATTGGTCCTGGTTGTTAGTTCCCCTAGAACCTTGTAGGATAGAAGCCAAAGTGTCCCTTGCACTTGGATCCTAAACTCTTTGTGCTAGGAAGAGTGGAGCTTGTCCTTAGCATAGGAGCATAGCACCAAAGGTAGATATTTTTCTAGTAGCACTCCCATACTTAGTTATCATTTTAGCATTTTTATACTTAGTCATTTTCAGCAATTGTTATACATAACCATTTCTTTTTTAGTATTGCACCTTTTGCATTTTCTCATAGTAGCATGAATCTCAAAGAGCCTTCAACCTTTTTCTCAAGCATGATCATTGTTCAACCTATTCAACAAGAATTCACAATTGACATTCTTAGAGCTAGGGGCCCGATCTTTGTGGGAAGGTAATCCCTCAGGCTCTGTAACCAATCTTCTAAGCACATAGTACTCACCAAAGACAAATACAGCTTCCTTTATGTGAAGATCTAGGTAGTCATTCCCTTAGATCACCAAGAGCTACATGCAAAGTGAGGTTGTGAGCTTGTATATAGGAATGAGAGGAAGTACCTCCCTACACCTAATGATTTCATCCCCCTCACTGAGACCTTTTGGTGGATTCTTTACCAACTTATTTGATTGAGTAGGTCAAATAAGAATGACATAATAATTAACTATGAGGAGCCCTTGTAAGATGGGCAAGAGGAATTTGAGGCTCACTCAGAAAATGAGAATCCATTTTATGTCTCTTTCCTACTATACACCTCTAATGTTTCTCCTTTATAGTCTCAGTCGTCTACCTTATTTGAAGCAACAACATCTCCCTTGTCACCACCTTAGCTGATGCCCATTATTGCAAGCAATAAAGCACATACACATCAGGGTGCAAGGTTGTCTATTACCCCAACCTTCATGGTCTCAACACAATCTATGGAATCCTCTATGCTAGCATCCATGATGTTGAGCTAGTCCTACATACACATGATGCCAATGTCCCAGCCACATATGAGTCAGGTGTTGTACATCCCACCTATCTCTATGGCACCCCGTACGATAGCCCAAGCTACAACCACATCACAAGGCCCTACTTTTATGCCCTAGGCACAACACATGCAATAGTAGCATGTGTGAAAGCCTTTATAGTAGCACACTCAATAGGCATCCTATGTGGTCACATAGCCCACATCAAGGCCATGGATCACGCCAATAGCACAACAAGCTACACAACCAATGCAGCCTACTACACCCACATTGAGTCTAGATCAAGCATTCTAGCTCATTTAGACACTCATTAAAGAGGTCAAATGACTTAAGGCCATGTCTTCTGATATGGTCCAAGTGATGGACTTCTACCAAGATGATCCTATTAGTCTTATTGTCCTATCACTAACCTTACCTCATAGTTTCCAACTTCCCTAGTTCACCAAATATAATGGTGAAGGGGACCTCTATGCCCATCTAGTAACCTTATGATCCAAGTGCCTTTTGTTGCAAGCATTTCCACGTGTGATCATTCACATGTTTGCCATATCGATAACTGGCAACATGCTAGACTAATAATATTTTCTTCCCAAGGCCTCCATATCTTCATTGGAGGATTTACTTAGCTAATTTCTCACTTGCTCCAAGTACAACTTGAAGCCTGTGACAACCCTAGATCAACTCATGTAGATCAAGTAGGTCCAATTAGATCTTATTCAAAAGTTCATCTAACGATGGAGCACTATACTTAACAAAATTCATGAGCCTATTGTGGAAACTCACTTACTAGCCATTTTCAAGGGTGCAGTAAATGACTTCATTAAGTCAAAACTATACTATCTTGCCATACCCTACCTGAGCCAAGCATTTGCTCAAATGAAGAGCATTCAAGATGCGGTGGAACCTAGTAAGGGTCTATCCTATGTGGCCTATAAGAATGTCCATGTGAATAAAGACAAGAAGAAGGGCAAGGAAACAACAACCATTGTAGTGGTGGCTAATGAGGCCAAGCTGAACAACATCAAATCAATGACTAAGGTAACCAAAGTCCCAACCAACAACAAGAAAACTAGCTTTGGCATTACAGTAACCAACTAACCTATAGCTAAAATTTGAGTGCAAGGACTGCTCAAATTATACACCATTTCCCATAAATCCATTGGAACTTTTGGGGTAGCTACTTAATGCTAAGAATATCCAATACAAGAAAATCTTTGAAGATGCTTGAAAGTATCATGATCACTACCATGAGCTCCTCAGAAACCCATTAGTAGCCACAACAGATGAGCCTCTAGTTCCAAAACACTTTATGTTGGACTAGTTCTACCATTATCATCAATTTCTTGGCCATGACATGGACTTCTCCATGGCCTTACAGGATGACATACAATGCATGATTAACCAAGGCCAACTACTTTCTGATTCAACCAACCTAGTTTGCCTAGAATATCAATCAATGAAGGTCTAAAAGGACCCTCTCAATGTAAGTGGTGGAAGCTATGCCATCAATGTCATCAACATCGATGATGATGTAGAATTAGCATGAGAGCCATTTGTGATTCATGTGCCCTCTAATAGCATTAGGCTTATTTGACATCCATCAATCCAAGAATCCTTTTTGTTATTAGAGAATCACCTTGGGCACCCATGACACCCTATGTGGTTAGAGCCTCACAACATGTTAAAGTTACTACAACCTAGGCACCCTTTGTCATTAGGGTGTCACAATGTACAAATCCTTTGTTGAGTCCAATGGTGGAAACTATGATAGGCCTTGCTCGCCTAAGGCCTCATTCTACATACAATACCAGGTAGTCAAGGTGGTAGCCTAGAAGGCCAAATGAGTTCCTTGCCGACTAAATGATTCCTATGAACACATCAACTGAAGTTGCTACTGCAAGCAATCAATAACTAAGCATTGAGGCTCACAGGCAGGAGAAATAAAATAAGCCCAAATATCCTCCCTAAGAGATCCACCTTTTGGGTTGCATGAAAGAGATGAAGGCTAACAAGGAAACTCATGGTGGTAAGGACTTTTTAGATGCATTGGCACAAGTCAAGTAGGGTTTGGAAACAAAATATAACCTTGAGCCTATATGACTTGGTGGTGACCTCTTTCATTCATCATGAAGCACTAGTTTACATGTTGGCCTCCATTCCTATCAAAGAGGACATCCTAGAAAATGAACAAGCCATCCATGCTATGATGCTTGCCCCTTTGCCTCAAGAACCAAGCTCAACAACACTAGCATTTTTGTGATGAGGTAATCAATGTTAACCCTAAAAAGGGGTAGTTCACCACTATGCCAATGTTTATAATTATCCATGTAGGGAAATGCAAGATTTTTAGGAAGCATGTCAATGATAAGGTGGCAACTAACATCATCTTGTTCCCAGTCGTTAACAAACTTGATCTAGTTGATCAAATCCAGGCCATAAAGATGAGATGTCTTAAGTCCTTTAATGAGTCACATGTTGTCATGAGGGGAATAGTCACAATAGCCTTTGTGGTAGAGGAGAAATTCTCCAATATGGTTAAATTTATTATTATTGAGGAGATGGCTAGGTTCAACCTGATTTTGGAAAGATCCTAGCTAGGCCAACTATGAGCCATCTCCTCACCCATTCACCAATAGATCCACTTTTCATGTTAGGGTGGAGAAGTGATCATACATGGTGACAACTTAATCCCTCCAACCATTAATAAAACTGACACAGACGAAAGGTTAGAGGTAGAGTTCCCAAATGACATGTCTTCCAGGAAGGACAAGAGTCAACCTTGTCCAGCAGACCCATCTAAAGAGCCAAAAGAGGCTGCTACCCTTCTCAAGGAAGCTCTATGGGTACAATCACCCTTTAGCATCAATGATAAAGGTATAGGTGAATACTGACTTATGCTACCTAGGCCTTATGCACCTCGCCTAACCCACATCAGATTAGGAAGTGACTACATGGTTAAGGTACTCCCTTAGTGTAGCATGTGCTAGGCATCTTCTCAATCTTAATTTTTTGCATGCCCCATTAACCTTTGCTTGCTTAGTTACATTCTACATGGTTGCCTATGTTTTGCATTATTCACTTTGTTATGCATTTTCTTCTCTTGCTTATGCATCTTAATTTGGTCTCTTTACACATTAGAAAAACATCAAAAATACATAAAAATTATAAAACTAAAATTGTAAGAAAAACCACATGGCCGAGAAAGGCCTTAAACTAGTGAATGACTTACCATGGCCTAAAACTAGCAACATCCTTTTTCCACTATGTGGCCCACCATGGCCTTAAACTTGCAACCTTTCTTGCATGACTATGGCCCAAAAAGGCCTTAAACTAGATATGGCCTATCATGGCCTAAAATTAGCACCTTGTAGCCTGCCATAACCCAAAATTGGCAACCGTTTCTTTTTATTCATAGCCCAAAATGGCCTTAAAATAGCAACCACCATGGCCTAAAATGGCCTTAAACTAGTAATTATTGCAGCCTAAAATGGCCTTAAATTAGTGACTACTGTGGCCTAAAATGGCCTTAAACTAGTAATTGTCATGGCCTAAAATGGCCTTAAACTAGCAACTTCCATGGCTCGAAATGGCCTTAAACTAGCAATGGCCTTTTTGTCGTGGCCTTAAACTAGCATGGGGTCCACATGGGTCCTAATCCCATCAACTAATTGCATTATCCACATTAAAGAAGCAACAAAATAAACATAAAGCTTCACACACAATCCTCATTGCAAAACATGTAAGTTCTATTGCATCTCTATAAGTAGGAATACATAGCATGAACATGGGACAAAATGGCCAAAGTGAAAATTGCCCAAAAGTAGAGCTACATTAGGTTAGCTTAGCTAGTGGTGTCTGGTGGGGGTTGAGGTTCCTTCACCTCCTTCTCTATTGTTCCACTAGGGCTTGCATTATTGCCTAGTGCCTATCCCAAAGCAATGCAAAATAATAAATTAATCTACAAGTGCAAAACTATAATACAAAGTTAATGCAAAAAACTAACACATAAAAAGCATAGAAGGCAAAAGTAAAACTAACCTGAGAGGGTCCTACATCAGACTCTAGAGGCAATCTATCAAGGCCCTCCTCAAAACATTGCAGGATCTCATCCTTTGATAATCGTATCTAATCCTCATAGCTAAAGAAAAAATCTATAGGGATATTGTCCTCATCCACAATAGTCCATGTAGGAGGTTGCATAGAAAAGGTGATTTTCAAAGTCTTCCCTTATGGTAGGGTAATCTGTCACTCTAGGAAACCACTAACTACTATATGCTGAGAAAACAACTCAAAGGTCCAACTCCCACAAATTGCTTCAACCAACATCTCAAGGCAATAAGCCTTTATAGACTCGTCCTTTAGCTGTTGTAAGTAGGCATGTTGCTGATGCTTATAGTGGTACTTCTGGTCCTTCTACGTATGTCTCCATTTGCACACCTTGGTGTTGAAGCTCTTCCACTCCTCATTCTTCTAGGAGAGGAAATCCATCTACAACCTTTGCTTGATGATCTCTTAGGTAGCCTCATTCTTACCTCAGATTACTGACCAATAATTAGTGTAATTTATCTTTGATTTCTACTAGGTACCATCCTTTTCTACCCAAGCTGACAAGAAATCATAACGGAACTAGAGGTCCTCATTTTTTATTGTCAGGATTACGACTATCTCTTAGAGCTCATGCATGTGTTTTCATAGGTGCTCATTTGAGTGCCTATAGGTCCACAAAACCTTTGCACTAAAAAGTGTGCACTTGCTCACTACATCATACACATGACAAGACACTTGCTCCACCTTGGGGGCATACTCAAGGATGGTAGCCATATTAGCTACCTAGTTTTGATTCGAACGAAGCTTAGAACCTATTAACATATAATGAAAAAAATCAATATTAGCAACAAACTAAGCCATAAAATTGGTAAAATAGTTCAAGAAAAATCACACATGTACTGAGTTTGGGATCCACCTACTATATACAATCCACTATGTCCTCCATGATGCTTTTCATGAAGGTGAATTTATTTGGTGTCTCTACCTATGACTTCATGCGATGGGCAGGCACTTGTGAGGATCATTGGCAGAAAGGTCTAAAACTATAATACAAACACAATGCAACACTTAGTGATAAGTGAGTAGTTAAAGCCTTTAGAGCAAAAGGTAAAGATAAATGGTAACACAAAGTGCCTACCAAGCAATCCCTTGGATTTCAATGTGGGCAAGTCTCCCAACTACACACCATTAAAGATATTGGTGAAGTCACCCTTTGGGTGGAATAGCCCCTCCACATCAAACTAGTGGAAGATTTCTAGGGCCTCTCGTAGATCCCCCTTGCAAGCTACCTCCTCTTCAACCAAAGGAGGGGTTTTGTTCATTGCTCTCACTATTGTCATCATTGCTTCCTTAGTAGCCCTCTTGCCTAACTCACATAACATAGTAGTATTAGCATAGAATAATAAAACAAAAACAAAAAAAAGATATAATCCAAATGCATCTATGATGTATGCTAACCTACGATCACTGAATGGAGTGTGGGTATCTTGAGGTAGACTTTTTTAATGCCTACTTGTCCAACTGTAGGGGAAGTCTCCTCTATCAAGTGTAGCCTCCTGATTTTTGTCTTGGAGGATCCCACTGTCTTTGCAATGTATCGCTCCATCCTCTATTCATTCCCAACAATAGTTGGTGGACACTCACCTGCACTATCATACGAATATGGTGACTATCACCTCCCTAGATGTGCCTTCATTGTAACTAAATATGAATCCTCAATTCCTTCTATAGGGTCCTACACATGAGTGGTGGTGAACAAGTGCTTAATCCATGGCTTGGATAGCTGCCTATGATCCTGCACAATCCAACACCCACTATCTTTGATCACTAGAAACTCCATAAGACTTCACAGTTAAGCTACGAAGAATGTGATGTGAAAGTGAGATCTTGCATGGATTTTTTGGCAAAGCCTAATACTCTGTACCTATAACCTAGTGGCAATAGAAGAGGCCTAGTTAAACCTAGTGCCCTCCTCTATGATGTCCTACTTCACCCACACCTGCTCCACTCCAAGGACCTTTCCTTAGGAGAGTAGCTTAGGAATGGTGCGGGCACAGAAAAGAGGGTGAAGCCTTTAGACCTTAGGCACACGCATGTTCTCAACCATGATGCCTTTACTAGAGCGAGTGCTCCCCAACCACTTCTTAATCTTCTCTCTCTAGTCCACCTTTCGGTTGGGCTTGTCAATGATTGATGGGCCCATAGAGGAAAGACCAAAGAAGTCAGCAAAGAAGGAATCATTGAGGTCCAAGACTATCTTCACTCCATGCACATGAGTAACAAAATAGTGGGAATCATGGCTAAAGGAGTCATCAATGCTCACCATCTTAGCCATTAGTGTGCTCGGGCTAAGGGCTAAGAAAAGGACCATCAACCCAATATGGGTAAGCCAACCAGTCAAAGCTTCTAAGGCTTGATGACACATCCACTCCAATTCCCCCTCCACATTGCCATACTTTATGATGAGGGTAGCCTCATTATGATCAATGATTACCACTGTGACTTCTCCTAAAGAAACAATTTTTGTAACATAGGCAAATGCAATGTTAGCACCATGCAATCAATGGGTGCATGAGAACAAGCAATAAAAGTCAAGCCAACATAATGAATACTCACATGAAACAAATAGTGTGCATGATGCAAGTAGGGTCACAAAAAGCTCTCTAAAGATAGGCTTACCACTAGTTGATTCCTCATCAAGTCAATTGTAGATCTAACATTGCTCGAATGCCTTCGAGTATCGAATGAGATAGTTCTCTAAGCTCTCTCCCACTTGTTCAATCACTACCTCCCAAAAGCTTGGACTAGAAGAAAATACCTTTAGAATAGTAAATGTCAAAGTAAGAGCCCCTCTCTCATCATGAAGTCCCTTGTCATCAACTTTAAACTTGGCATTACACATCCATAGTCAACAGTTAGCAAATATAGCATGGCCAATGACAAGGAGAGATAATGAAAAGCAAGCGCACTTACCTGCTGACACAATATATAGTCCCAAGTAGATTCTAGAAGACTGTATGCATATACATGATAATAAAAAGGGTGTTGCTCTTATTATAATAAAAGAACTCTGGCATGCTCCAGATTCTAGCTAAGTGACAAACACTCCTAGGGTTTAGTCTCGGACCACCTAGTCGATCACCACCAATCATGGGCTCATCGGTTATAAATCATGGTATGTCTTGGTTTGTCTTAGCCAACAATGCCTTGGGTATGGCACTTGTAGCCTTCGCTACCAAGTGTGCCCACATGATTACACTAAAGTGTTGTAGTAGGTAAGCTAGGAATTTGGTCCTCCCTAGCTGAAACCACACCACCTAATGGTCCAACTTCAAGTTAGGTGTTGGTGTGTTGGATACGAGCTAGCTGATGCAAGATAGGATGTTGATGAGCTTCATGATCACTAAGATAGGCTTCAGTAGCACCCTACAACTACAAGACAACAAATGAATGTAGCATGAGCACACAAAAAATTGCATTTTAAAATAAAATATTAACTTACACTTAGCAAAAATTAGCAAATTAAACTCAAAATAGCATAACTTAGAAATATATCCTTAGGGTCCTCCATTGAGACCTATGAGCATAGGACATCAATACACATTTGATGTGCCTGGTGCTCATTGGGGTATAGCAATCATGTAGTATTAGCATTTTGCTTTACATTTGTACCATTTGCACCAACATGGTTCGCATGTTCTAGCATCCATATGTTTAAGTTGCAAAATTAGCATTTTGGAATAGCTTTCATGCATTTAGCATTTTGTTTTGCATAAGGCATTCTTACCATTGGTATTTTTACACTTGGCATCTTGATCATTTGACATCCTAGTTTTACACTTAACAAATTTTTTGAAAAAAAAAATTTCAAAATTTTTCTAACTCTAGGAAATGTACCATGATATCCAAAAAATTTCTAACTATCTACTACACTCCATAGGAAGCATAGCCAAAAAAATCATCAAGTTTCCCTAACTGCTGACTATGCTCCCTAGAGGGGTGTGGTCCCAAAACAACAACAAAAATTCTTTCGAACTATTAGTAGTGTAGCATCACATTGCATCTAGAGATGAACTATTAGCTACACTTCCCAAGGAGCATAGCCACCAATACCTGAGCTCTCATCACCACATCTCCTTTTTCATGCTACCTAATTTCATCATGCACCAATAACATGTGTTGGGGTACTCACCATGGATGCAACCTAGGAAATCTCCATAGCCCCATTCATCCCCTCACCCTAGTCGTTGTCATTGTGGCTACACCACTGTTGTCCCTTTCCTTGTCCCTATGGTCTTCTCCCCATGTGTCCTTGTGACACCCAACCCTCCCTTTGTGCTTGCCCTGCATTGCACCCACACATGAAATAAGCAATGCCAGAGCCTTTTTTCCTAGCCACAACAATTTTTAGCCATAAACCTTGCCCCAATCTACCATCGCTCTTACCCATGCACTAAGGTAAAAAGAAAAAGAGTGAAAGAAAGAAACCTTGGTCATGCACTTCCTAGCCATGATCATTTCTATTCCATTCTATGTCCTCCATGTGGTGTGGTCCTACTGAGGGAAATCCTAGTCCACTACTAGGACAAAACCCTCATTTTTTCCCTCTCCCTTGCCCCATGTGCCACATCCCTTGGAAATAAATATACAAAATCCCTCATAACCCACGTGTTTTCCCTTATCTCATTCATTGTAGACAATTAACATAGATAATAAAAATAAAATAATGCATCAACATGAACCCACAACCCATGCACACGTCTTCTCCTCTTGGTCATGGTTGCCAAGGTAGCCAAGGCAATGGTGGTCCCTACTAAGGTAGGTTGCCGCAGGACCCAAATCCCAATGCAAGAAAGAAAAGTCAAAATGCAAAGAAAAAATGGTACAAAAGGGGACAAGCATAGAAAGTGTACCTAACAGTGAGTGGTGCAGTCCTCCACCTACACCTGCGGTAGGTGTTCCATGGCTCACCTTCCCTCTTCTACATTTGTAAGTCTAAGGTGTTGATGATCACTGCAATGCATCATCCTAATGCTATGCTCCACTTGATATGCTCTAGTTGTCACTTCACATTGTAATACACTCTATAACTTCTCATTCACACTTTAAAAAATGATAGTTTAACCTTGATGAAGCATGCATATATATCTTCATGGGGTAATTAAATGTGCCAACGACTACACTAGTGCTCCCATAATTAGGCAAATTTTCAAATTTTCCTAAGTTTCTCATGAAGTGTAGCAAAAGGGGATGAGCATAGCAAGGGGTGAGAATGGCAACCAAAGTTAGAAAATTTTTGACTTTTTCCTAATGATCCTAGACTTAAAAAATTTCTAAGATTTTTTTGGTTGCCTAGTGAATGCCCAATGCAAGTCCACATTTCAGACACTCTTTGCCTAGCTTGAACCAACATATCTTGCACAAATCATGATCCGTTAAGACCTTAAACTAGCAATTTGGCCTACCAAAGCCTAAAACTAGGTTACACACTTGCTTTTCTAATGCCCACTTTTGCATGTTTAGGCAATTACTAATTACATTGCTTTCCTCATTTTTTACATTTTGACTCTATTAAGATAGGTGCAGCTTGACATTCTTTCTAGTTGTTTTATAAAACATGTTGTAGGATTATAGCATGAGCATATATGAGCATCTCCATTCACCTTTGATCCTCACTAGACCTCATGGTCACCTGGTCCGATGCATTGATGCACAATGCCTAGACCTTAAGCCCATAGCCAGTGATGACCATGTAACATCCATAGAAGTAGTGCTAGATTGGCCCAACCATCTAGTTAGGATTCTTGATCTAGATGAACGTGACATCATTGAGGATTCCCTCATCAAAGCCCCTGTAGCAATGCTCAGTGTCGAGGTGAAGACACTGAAACTTAGTTTCTTATTAAAGCCTCAACACATCCAAAACATCGTAAAACCACTCAATGACAACATCAAGGCATTTTCATGGTCCTAAGAAGACATGCTAGGCCTAGATCCTATCATAGTGTAGTACAACATCATCGTCAATCCTCACATAAAACCAGTTAAATAGAAATCTTGTAAGGTTAGGCCTGAGATGGTGTTGACAGTTCATGATGAAATCACTAAGCTATACAAGGTTGGTTTCATCTAGGCCATTGACTATGCAAATTAGGTGTCCAACATCATGGTTGTACCTAAGAAAAATAGAAGCATACACATCTACATAGACTTTTGGGACCTAAATAAGGAAATCATCAAAAATGATTTTCCATTGCCTAGTATCAATTAATTAGTCAATACCATGGTTGGTCATGCCTTGTTGTCCTTCATGGATGGGTGCTTTGGTTACAACCAAATTCAGATCAACCTGGAGCATGAACTTGGTAAAACCTTTATGACCCCTTGGGGTACATTTTTTTATACAACGATGCCTTTCAAACTAAAGAACACAGGAGAAACCTATCAACATTCCATAACATACATCTTCAATGACTACTTGTTAGACTTGCTCAATGACTATATTGATGACATAGTAGTTAAGTCAAAAATGAAACATTATCACATAAATGACTTAGACCATGTACTCAAAAATTGCCTTAGACATGACCTTAGGCTAAATCCTAAGAAGTGTGTTTTTTGTGTTAAGATGAGTCACATGCTAGGTTTTTTGGTATAATAAGTAGGTATATGCATAGACCCTGATAAGGTTAAGACCATCATCAACTTAGCACCACCAACTAGCCTTAAGGAGCTACATGGGTTATAGTGTAGATTGTAATTCATATGTTAGTTTATCACATAGTTAATCAATAAGCTATAGACAATGCAACATTTCCTCAAAAAGGGTATCCACTTTAAGTGGATAGCTCAATGCTAAGAGGCATTTGACAACCTCAAGTAGGAGCTGGCTCAGCTTCCAACAATCTATCCTCCACAAGGAGATAAACATTTTTACATATACGTTGCGACTTCCAACACATCCATTACTTCTTTGCTTTATCAAAAGTGAGAAAATGGCTTAAAGATTCTTGTATACTACCTAGACATGTGTTAGTGACCCATGAAGCAAAAATACAATGATGTGGAAAAGAACTACCTCACCTTTGTCTTTGCATTAAGAAGTTGAGGCATTATCTCTTTTGTAGCCAAGTAAATATCATCTGCAAAAGCAATGTACTTTGGGTAATAATAATGAACATCTATGAAAGTAGTCAAATCACATGGTGGAAAGCAATAATCATGAAGTTTTACTTGCACTACATAATGCAAGCATCAACTAAAGGTCAAGCAATGGCCACACAACTAACGACTTCATCGATAAACAATCAAGTAACCATATATCTAGAATTTTTGGATGAGCATGTTAGTAGCATAAGCCAAGTGCCTGCTAAATTTGAGGTAATTTTACACTTTGATGGCACTTCAACCTCTCAATAAGGTAGTTCTACTACTATAATCACATTTCCCTCTAGGGAGATCTGACCCTTTGCTTATTTTTTTATATTTCCTTGCACTAACAATGTAGTAGAGTACGAAGGTCTCCTTAGAGGTCTTATAGTAGCTCCTGACCTAGGAATTCAAAACCTAGCAATTTGAGGTGATTCACAACTAGTCATCAATCAAGTTACAAAGGTTTACGCTTACAAAGCATAACACTTACAATATTATTATGACTTGATGAAGCACTTACTCTGATGATTTGCAACCATAGATATCCAACACATTTCCCACAATGAAAATGCCATTGTAGATGCATTAGCCACATGATCCTTAAGCATTGCACCCAACATGTTTCATGCCTTACCCACCTCAATAATAGATTGCATCAAAACTATCATAGAGATAACTAATATTTCATCTATAACCAAAATAAACATAGCTCACACGTAAGAGTGGTATGATGACATCAAGTCATACCTTCAATAGGATGACCCTTTGCAACATCTAACCATTGCCTAAAAGGATGTCATGCGGAAATAGTCATAGTAGTACATCATTGTGGGTGATGGCACACTATGTTGTAGATCCTAAAATGACATACTATTGACCTGTGTTAGCAATGATGAAGCACAAATAATCATTGATCAAGTCCACAAGGGACTATGCGGAGACCACGTAGCACCTAGGGCAATGGCATCAAAAATTAGATGCTTAGGCTACTATTGGATTTACATGGAGTGCAATTGCATTTCCAAGGTCAATACATATGACATGCATCAATGACATGGCAAATTAATGCATGCAGCACCCACTTAACTATAGATCACATGGTCAATCCAATGTTGAAAGTTAGATATCATAGGGCCCATCATGCCTAGGTCCTTTGTAGAACATAGCTTCATCATAATCACAATTGAATATTTTACCAAGTGAGTTGAAGCCATTTCCCTTAGGAGGACCACATCATAATAGGTCTACGAATCCATCCTTGACAATATAGTGACCTAATTTGGTCTACCCATGATCATTGTCACAGATAATAGGCCATAGTTTAGTAGTGCAGAAACCAAAGTCTTCTACAAATACCTTGGCTTCAAGCATTCCTTCTCATCATCATACTACCTACAAGTGAATGGCCAGGTGGAGGCTACAAACAAGGTCATCATCAACCTTCTAAAGAAGATGGTTAGTAGTAGCAAATGATGATGGCATGAGCAATAGGTCTATATAGTATGGGCCTACCGCATGACATGCAAAATAGCAATAGGTAAGATGCCATATAGCCTTGTATATGGTTTTGAAGTGATTTTTCCACTTGAATTGAAAGTCCCATTACTCCCTGTAATCCTCATGAGCTTTATTAACAAGGCCAAAGACAATGAGTTAAGATCCATTTAGCTAAACTCTATAAAGGAGGAGCACATATATGCTTGATCACATTGCATGGTACCAAGAGAAGCAATGGCAAAAGCACCACCACAATCCACACCAACACCAGATCAAGGAAGGGGACCTAGTTCTTAAGGCCATTCAAAAATCCATGAGAAAATTCTCAACTAACTAGAAAAGGCCTTTTATGGTCACCAAAGCCTATCATAATGGAGCATTCAAGCTTGCTGATCTAGAACGTAATGAGTTTGCCAATTTGACCAATCATTTGTACCTGAAGCTGTACTACACCTAGCATGTAACACTGCATCAATGAGAAAGCAAAGTAAGCAAGAGTCTGCTATGACTATAAACTGGCACAAATAGTCTACTATGACTATAAACTAGCACAAATAATCTACTATGACCATAAACTCGCACAAATAGTTCACTACGACTATAAACTAGCATAGCTCATCCTTGGGCTACAAGGCTAAATTGGCATCCATAACATAGTCCACTATAACTATAAATTAGCACAAATAGTCCACTATGACTATAAACTAGCACAAATAGTCTGTTATGACTATAAACTAGCATAAATAGTTTGCTATGACTATAAATTAGCATAGACCATCCTTGCATCATGATGTTAAACTAGCACAACATCCACTATCCAATACAACATTAAACTAAAACATAATAGTCTGCTAGGACTATAAACTAGCACATCATAGTCTGCTAGGACTTTAAACTAGGTTCATGGTCTATAGAACCTTAAACTAGCACAACATGTGGTCTACCAAGAGCTTAAACTAGGTACATAGTTTAGTATGCACAACTCAACATACATAATTCTACAAAAAAGTGAGCACAAATACTTTCCATTCTCCATCAACTACCCACATCTCATGAGTCATGCAAGGTAGGGCATTGTAGTCCTAGAATAAACTTCACATAGTGAAGAAAAATCCTGTAGAACATTTGTAGTGTCACCACCCTTAGCATTTTGCTAATCCTTTGGAGATGCCCTTGGGCATTTTCTTCACCTTTCAAAGCTACTACCACCATCACCAGTAGTACCATCCCTAGGTCATATCAGTAGCATTGTCAACCTTGGGTGTTTCATTAGTGGTTGGGGCTCTCACCATTAGCACCACCTATTGGAGTCCTAGTAGTCCTGTAGCCCATCCATAGCACTACCATCCTCCCACCCTCACCATTTCTTGGGCTTGAAAGTGCAT
>MNCI01003593.1:130766-160552 GCA_015680685.1 Gnetum montanum | reverse complement strand
TTATTTATTATTCATTATTTAAATGCTTTATTAGTTATTAAATCTCTATCAACCCTTCTCTCCTAGTTAAGTGCCTTAGTACGACCACTTCGAGCATGTGGGTTACGCTTGGTGATCCAGCAACGATTAGTGTTTGGTAACCAAGGTTTCATTGTTTCAGGGTGTGAACGGTAAGTGAGAGCAAATGCTAATGCTAATTTAATTAAGACTTAGCTAGTTAGCTAGAGTTAGTTAATTAGTCTCTTCACACTTCAACTCATTAGCATAGGAGATAAAACAGAAAAGACATAAAAATCATATACCTCAGACATGCTTAACCATACACTGTGAAAACTACAAGTAAGTCTGGGAAGACAAAGAATGATTAACTTTAAATGTTCCATAAGGCGTGTAGGCACTTAGTCTATGGAGTTCGACTGGATCGTGCGTGCTACACTCATATTCGTATGGTTGAGTGCAGGGGTACCTTGCCACTCATCATTGGCACCGTTGCTTGGGACTAAGTGTTCATGTGCTAAGTAGAACATAGGAGATCACTCACATCGTTGGGAGCTTAAATGAACCTTAGGGTGAATTAAAAAAAAAATGATATAATGGTTAAATAGCACACCGATAAGACACAATGTCTTCTTCTTCTTCTCATAGGAGCATTACACCACCTAGGGATAATACAAGAAACAATCGGTAGTCTAAAACACATAACCAAAATCCACCTATTCCTCAACAATACTGAGTGGTATATACTCATCCTGATGAGTACATACTAGATTTTACCTTTATCCTCCATCAAGATGAACAGCTGCGATGGAGAGACTTACAAGGTAACATAGTGTTACCCCCAGATCGATCAGTCTCAAACATGCTCCTTTATGCTCTTGCATAGATCGACATGACACAACTACATGTTGAATATGTTGTAGGTGATTTTTACACAAGGGATTATCATTCCATAGTAGCACAACATATAAGGGAATGATGGTAGGAGAGCCACCATACATTGTTGAAGGGTAAAGGGGTCCCGCACGTCCTAAGTGAAATTGGAGATGGTGAACCACTTGTAACAAATTCTCTATCAAATGATGTTCCCCCTCCTAATGATGGTGAAGAGGTAGGGTATCAGAACGTATGATCCACGATACACCACCCTAGTTCTAATCCCCATGAATGCCAACTGTTCACTAAGGGAACAACAACACATGACAAGGATAAACACTTAGATCGTCATCATGATCGGGGCTGTAGCAACTGAAGAGAAGGCAAGAAACATCATCATGGCAATGGTTCCCCTTCTTCTTTCCCTTCATCACAGCACTCACCCTCTCCTTCCACATCTGGGTGCAACCATCAAGACCATAATGGTGAGGATAANCATCACATCACTCACCCTCTCCTTCCACATCTAGGTGCAACCATCAAGACCATAATGGTGAGGATAAAGGTAGATAAAATGAGAGACCTCGACAAGAGAGTCGAGAGAGAGGACAAGGGCATGAATGAAGGAAAAGTAGGGAACAACGTAGACACCACAGACATCATGAAAAAGATGATCATGATGAGCCCCTACTTGCAACCCGAAGTATGCTTAATATAACAAAGGCAGTAAGAATACCAACAAGGCATCAAAGAGATAGTCAGATCAAATGATTAGACATTAATAACATCCCATGCTTCGAAGGGGGATACAACGTTGATTCGCAACATCATTTACAGGCATTCCACGATGCCTGTGCCTTGAAGAACATAGAGAAAAAGTGGTAGAAAGTAAAGTTGTTTCCTAGGACACTCACAAAGGAAGTAGAGATTTGGTACTGGTCCTTAGAGCTAGAAACCATTAGGAGGTGGAGTACAATGTTAGAACTCTTCAACAATAAATGCCAAATGTACTCTAGAGTGTCTAATTTGGGTAAATAGATCCAAGGATGGAAATAGGATAATCATTAACCCTTGGATGCTGCCATGGGCCGATACTATGCATTGTTACATTTTTGCTCGGGCCATGGTTACGCACAACGAGACCAACTTTGCCACATCGTAGATGGGCTAAGGTATGAAACTAGGAGAACCCTTGGGACTTATGCCCAAGGGAGATTATTCAAACTTAGAGCACATGAAATTCATTGCTTGTTGGAGCAAGTAGCCAAAGAAGAAGGGGATCTATGAAAAATAGAGAGCACGTAAGAATATAACCGTAATCCTTCCCTTCGAAAGAAGGGAGTGAGATTTTGTGACGAGGAGGAGGAGTCACCACTCAAAGAGTTGGTGAACAAAAAAACCATGTCACTTCAAAAGCTAACAATAGAAGTATTAGCTAAGGTGGATGAATTGTGGAATTCCTTAGACTCTAGACTTGAAACTATGTTGAAAATTGTAGAGGAGTCTAAGGAGAAATGAAGTAGTCACAAAGATAAGACAAAGCAGAGAGACTTAGGCCCTACACATAACAAGGTTAAGGGAAAAATTACTTTCTTTGATGAGGTTGTGGATTTTGACAAAGATAATGATGATGGATGTGAGATCTGCCAATATGACCATCCTAAGGGATGTTGTCCAATCATCTCACATTTACAAGAGTCTGGGGTGTATGCACTCAACCTGAGACTTAACCAACGGTAGACACCCCGAAGGTTACCTTATCCTCAAGGTAACCCAAGATAGTTCCACCAACCATTAATGTACTATCCAAGTGGAACTTCACCACAACCTATAAGGCAACATTAGTAGTAGAAATAGCCACAGTCATGAAGGATACCACCACCTAGGCAGCAATACCCTCACCAGCGACTTGATCCTTATGGCTATTATGTGCAGTAACAGGTTTCTCCAAGTCACTCTATGGATCACAAAACTCCCCAATGTTACTACCAAGTTCAAAAGTACTTTAGAAGGACTCCTTCTCCTCCGGGAGATGCTCCACATCCATACCATCCTCCAAATCCATCCGCCACTCCTACGCCAGTAGTTCCAATACCACTAGCTCCAACAATGCAAGGGGAACTTCCCACTCAACCGCAGCAATGTAACACTACGAGAGCTATAAACATTCAACCCGCTACTGGTTCAGAAAACCGTAAAAAGAGAAGACCTTTCTTCAGAACCAAAAGCCTAGACAAGCTCTAACAACAAGAAGTAGTTGAGTCTATGCATGCTCCTCCAACATACAAAACTTCGGAGCTCCCTTCCGTCCAACAACAGAGCTGAACACATATGGTTATGTTAACGCATATTGTTACTGATTGGATCAAGGTAGGCCACCTTCCCAAGAAACTCTCTAATCTTGGAAACCCCTTAATCTATCTACAAGTCACAGGAAACAAACCACATAAGGCTCTTCTTGACTCAAGTTCCAGAGTCAACTTAATCTCACGAGAAATGTATCAAGCTTGGAACCTGCCCCAACTCAAGAAGAGCAACATTCAACTAGAGCTGGCTGACCAGTCCATCACCATTCCCTTGGGATTGGTGAAGGACATTGTTACCACTGTGTGTGGTTAGTCATACCCAGATAACTTCCTAGTGATAGAAGTCAATAGTAACAACGGGGGCTTCCCAATTATAATGGGAAGGGCATGGCTAAGTATAGTAGATGCGTGCCTAGGGTTTCGCAATCTTTCCTTGAAGATATCTAAGGTAAATATTTATGGAAAGATCGAGAAGAAGAAATTTTCATGCATCACATATAGTGACTCAGAGGTTATGACATGGAGGAATGCTTAGCATCTCTTCCATGTAACCAGTGTACCCTAGAAACACAAATACAAAGGTGCCTGTATGTAGCAACCACACAAGTAATGGACATCCCGTGGTTGATAGTTAGTCAAAATAAAAACCCAATATGCTTGGAACAAATTGGGGAAACAACTTACACTAATAACGAAGGCATAGACACATTGGAATATGAGCATCACTGACTTCCACCCCTTAATCTAAGAACATCAATCGGGAGAAGTTGGACACTTCTAAGAAATTCAAATAGGCACTCATTATTCAAATCTCTCCCTTTCCATTTAGTCATGAGGGAGATGGTCACCTATGCTGATCATTGGAGGCCCTTAGTTCTTTTTAGTTTTTTTTTTTACACATTTTTGTTTTACACTTGTTTGTTTCACATATTTCTGTTTTACACTTTTTTGTCTTACACATTTCTTTTTACACCTTTTTGTTTTACACTTTTTTATTTCACTTTTTTTTCTTACACATTTTTGTTTTACACATTTTTGTTTTACACTTTTTTTCTTACACATTTTTGTTTTACACGGTTTTGTTTTACAAATTTCTTCAACTTTTCTTATTTTTTGTCTTACAACATTGTTATACTTTTTCATTCTTTGTGTGTGTTTGTATGTGTTTTATCCATCCTGTAAGTTTGTCACCCAATAAGTGTTCTTCACGATGGTATGAACTATTTTTCTATGTGATTGCTAATGTTTGATTTTTACTTTTAAGTTATGATGTTGATACTATGGTATGTTTCTTTTGATATGACAAGCAATCAGTCCACTTCATCCACACATCCACAATTTTCTATGGTCTCTCTTGGCCTGGAACTATACAGTCCCTTCTCAATAATAAGAACTCTAACAAATTGGTGACTGGGCATTTCTCAAACTAAGGAAGGACTCAAGGATTGAAAAGGGTGTGACTTCAAGGGAACCTGATGCATTTGTGTTTCCCATTCTCTTGGGTGCTTGGATGTTTTCTTCTTGAGATTTCTTACTATTTCAACGTTATTCAATTATCGGAAAGCTGAGTAAATAAAATAACAAGTCTTTGCATGGTGTGGTTCTCATGCATAAACACATAAAAAAACAAAAAAAAGGAAGTAAGAATTCAAAGCACACCACTTAGAAAAAATAATTCCTTAGGCTACAAGCATTGGTTATGGAACAAAAATAAAAATTTTCCCTCTAACTAAGGCCCTCTTCACTTCCCATTCTCTCCTCATTCATTTTGTCGGAATGGTGGTGGCTCTTGGGTGAAGGCATTCTTGTTATTCAAGAGGATGGATTGGCCAAATGCATTGATGCGAAGTCACTAGATGTGGTTTGTTTGAGGCCAGAATTGGAATGAGATTTGCCAAGTCACATTAATCATTAACTCCACAAGGGGCTGTACACCACCTTGTTCTTGAGACTCCATTCCATTCTATTCTCTCCATCCTTCTCTCCATTGTTCACCTCATTACCAGTTGTATCATTAGTGTATATCTTGGTGGATGTATTATTTTCTTTTTGGTAAATTCTTGCAGAGACTTTAACTCTTGTTCCAAATGACATTCCTAAAGCCTATGAACTCTTTGAATGTGAGTTTGTTAGGGCATTAAGGGCATGAACCTACTTTGGGGAGGACCCACTGACATTCCTATTTAGTGCACCGGTTAATCTCTTTTCCGTAACATTTTTATAATCCATTCTATTTAATTCATTTCTATCTTGACATCCATTTCATCAATGTCCTAGTTGTCTCTTTTTCTCCATCTTTCTTATTCATTTTCTTTTTCCAGTCTATCACTACTGAAGGTTTGCGATTAGTCATGGGAATACAGGGCCCAATTTTTTCAATTTTCTCCTAACCGCTACACCTTTGGTAGTCATCATTATATCTCCAGATCTATATCAGCCATACCACAACTCAGCCAATGGACTTCCACCAAAGCAAGGTATCAATTGCATGATGATTCATTTACTCTTTCTAATACAATATTGTGTTGTGTGTGTAGATGGAAATAATGCAATAATGAATTGGATCTAGAGGGAACACTTAGAATGGAGCAATGCTGAAAGCAGCTATGCAAGGAGCAAGATCGATGGTGCACTTAAGGATGGACAATGAAAGGTGTAATCTTGACGTTGGAAGTAGCAACATTGCTTTCTCTCTCTCTCTTTCTCAACTACCAACTAAGGCGTGATGTCAATGTAAAAGGTATTCACTCTTGTTATCTTGAACACCAATTTTGTTGTGTCTTGTAATGATGATCTGTTTACATGTCATCCAATTAGTTCCATTTGAGTCAATAATCCCATACCTTTCCAATATTTTGTAAGGAACTTGAGGATGAGTTTTCATTTAGTCATGGGGATATGATGGGACACGATATCACGGCTGCCACGATATCGCATCCCACGCAATATTGCGGTGCACCGCAAAGTCTATAAGTAAGAGGTAGCTCTCCCTTGTTTCCAAATCTAGGCCTAGACAGTAGCGAAACTCTGGCAGTTTTTCCCCTACAAAGATAGATTAATTTCCATGTGCCCGTATTAGGAACTCCAAAGTGAATGGATCTTTATTCAAGCAGACATTGTACTTGAACACAAGTTTGTGTACAGCAATAAAGACGAGCTTCTTGGATAAACCTTACAGTGCATGGAATAGGCTAATTAGGATTTTATTTACTATTATTTATTATTCATTATTTAAATACTTTATTAGTTATTAAATCTCTATCAACCCTTCTCTCCTAGTTAAGTGCCTTAGTACGACCACTTCAAGCACGTGCGTTACACTTGGTGATCCCAACAACGATCAACATTTGGTAACCAAGGTTGCATCGGTTTAAGGTGTGAACTGTAAGTGGGAATGGATGCTAACGCTAGGTTAATTAAGACTTAGCTAGTTAGTTAGAGTTAGTTAATTAGTCTTTTCACCCTTCAACTCATTAGAATAGGAGATAAAATAGAATGACATAAAAATCATATACCTCAAAGTTGCTTAACCATACACCGTGAAAACTACAAGTAAGTTTGGGAAGACAACGAATGATTAACCTTAAGTGTTCCATAAGGCATGTAGGCACTTAGTTTATGGAGTTCGACCGGATTGTGTGTGCTACGCTCGTATTCGTATGGTTGAGTGTAGGGGTACCTTTCCACTAATCAATTGCCATCACCCTTGGTCACCTTGCTGGCCTCCTTAGGGTAATGGCCTCTAGTATGGTTGCTAGAGATTTTGTAGCTTTTTGGCTCCAAAATCTACATTGGCCTTCTTACTTTGGCACTGCAAGCTTTTTAGATTGGTCTAGCACATGTGGCACTTGCAGCACCTTTGCAACTAGTAGTTTGCTCTTATCTATCATGTTGTATGGTTGTTTTCTTATTTCCTCTACATTGTGTTTATAGGATGATGCCCCAAAGGTAATCATCCAAAGGCATGTTTTATTGTAGTAGTAAGGCACCACATTACTTCAACATGCTTGGTTAGACTTGTCAAGTCAATCAAGAGTGAAAATCCCTATTACTCTACTATAGCCTACTTGCATTTGCCCCTTCACCTTACATTTTCCCACCTTCCATGTAATCTTATCTGATGCATATGACACCCTTCTTTCAGTTGATCATAGAACCCATGATGGATGTAATGTAACTTGTCCCATGGGAAGCCTTTGTGGGTTGGTCAAAGCCCAAGCGGATGTAACAAAACTCATCCTAAGGAGGAAACATTTGTTCTACAGATGCGATGTGGCTACCTCTAAGCAAAGCCCATCGACTGGCACTTAGTCCACTCGATGATAAGCATCTTGCAACTAGCATTTTGCAAAAAAAAAAAAAAGGCTAAAGTAAGTTAAAATAGATACCTAGGCAAAATCTAGCAAAGTTGCAATTTTGCAACCGGTCCAACCCTGAACTCGTAATGGCCTTCTCACAAGCACTCCAAAAAGAGACCATCATGTTATAAGTAAGCCATTCTAGTGCTATGGGTGAAGTCTCTCTCACAAGAATTTTGATAGGAGGCCATTGATTAGCAATAGGCCACCTTGGTGCCATGATCATAGTCAATCATGCTGACTCCACATCTTACAACATGATACATCATTTGCATCTCATTCCTCCCTTGCTATCCCCAAGTTAATTTCCTACACTCATTACCTATAGCATACCATTACCTTTAGCACTCTTGAGCATGGCAATGCATCATTTGATCAGGTATCAATGAGCAATGTTGGTGTCGTATCTATTGTGGTGTTCTAGGTGCTTTGTCAATGTCTCTCGGGTCACTCCTCAAAATGTCAACAAAGAGGGATTAATGAAACACCACCAAATTTGAGAAATAACACTTTGATGGAAAACTTGTCTAAGTGTCACCATGACCAAATTTTTTCTAAGTGTTTGGACCATGATCCCACTACTGGGGCTATGCTTTAGAGCATAGCTAGTGTAGTATGCAACACATAACCAGATCTACAACATTTTCGAAGTGTTAAGCAACAGATAAAGAAATTTCTCTAAGTGTCTTGATATGCTCACATTCCTCTTGCTATGCTGTCTAGCGTAGCAAGTGTAGTAGCACTCTAGTGACTAGTTTGCACTAGTGTCGAGTTAGAAGTTATTAAGCTAGCTCAACATGGAAGAAGCATTTGGTAGATTTTCTAACTCCTAAAGTTACCCCTCCTGTTATGCTCTTGAGCATAGCTAACATAGTAGGAGAGAAGACCACATTTTTTTCCATATTTTTCTAATTGTCCATGATATGCCCTATCCCATCCTACTACATACATTAGCATAGTAGCAATGGACTTTAGTTTTTTGCAAAATTTTCCTAACTATTATGCTACACTTTAGAGCGTAGCAACATGAAACTACCTCGAAAAGCTTCTAGAGCTTATCACAAGCCTTCATTCCAACTCTAGCACTCCTCTGACAAGTAGGATTAGTAACATACACTCTTTTTGTACCCCACTCCATGTTCCAAAATTGTACCTATGCTCAATCCCACTTGAAAGAGGGAAGAACATAGACCTAGGGCATAGCCTTCAAATTACACTATTTTGCACTATTTGCAGGTATATTGTGATCTTGGCACATGCAGTCTTAGTGGCATTGCCATAGTCTAGCAATCTCTCAAGGTCCAATGGAGCATACTAGATTGTAGCATCTATTTCTCTAGTGAGAGCATAGCAGAGGTTATTGTAGCCCCACCTACTACTTCACCACGTGGCACTCAATTTGCACTTCATGCTAACCCTAAGCCTATAAATACCCTAGCATTCCACACTCTAGGGGTTGGCAATTCCATTCTAGTGGAGGTCATTTAAGGCATTTGGCTAGAAAATTTGAGTAGCAATTAGCATCTTAGAGCACCACTTAGCACTTGAAGCACCTTGAGCACCTCATATACCAAAGCGTATCAACACCTTGGCAACACCTTTATGTTCAACTTAGCATTATAGCACACTGCAAGCTCATAGGACACAATAGCAACCAACCTAGTAGGCATGAACCCTGTAGTGGATATTAGTCTTCACATTGGGACACCCTAGATACTTTGGCTACATTGCTACTATGCCTATCTATACACCACATACCTCCGTAAAGCTCATTTGTAATTGCTACACTCACCATCTGGGGTGGTATCATTCTTTATTTCTCTCAAACTTTGTCACATTTTAAGCATATCCTTCATTGCATCTCAAGAATTTTCTTTGACATTTAGTACCACATCCATATTTTTTTCTATTCTATATGTTCCTTTTTTGCACACTTGCATTGCCATTCTCATGTCAAGAAGCCTTGCTATGCTCAAGCTTAATTGTCCTTGATACTACGAAGAACACCATCAGCGCTCACATTTTTTGGCTAATCACGCCATCCCCCAACTATGCCTGATACCCCAGTTGTAGTTGGTAAAGTCCCTTTTCGATCAACAAGATTGTCCAAGGCACTTCATCTTCATTTCCTAGAAAAGGACCTTGCATAGAGGCGAGGTCAAGGCTATGTGCTTGTGAACCCCCTTAACATTCAAGTTGTCAACATTTTTAGTTGTTATAGGCAAAAGTTTCAAGTTGGGAAAAAACTTTCCAGTTTGGATGAAAAGTTTCCAAAATGTGTCTTTCATCTCCATGTTGAACAAAAAAATGTTTTCAATTCCCCTACCTTTCCACACTAGGGATAGGTGAGATCCACATCCCCTACATGTGTTTTTGGCATAGAAAAATGTCTACCTCCCATAAAACCCATCAANTGTGGATTATAACTTTCACATTTACAATGAAATTCCATCTTGTGTTCTATGGGGTGAAAGCTACATTATGAAGATTGGTTATAACATGCAAAATTTTATGGTGTTTTAGGGCGTGCTTTGAATTTCCATCATGTTTTTTTATTTTGTTTTATTTTCTTAATTTTTTCTCTTTTTTGATAAGAATCACACCATGTAAATACTTTATTCAACTTCTTGTTATTGGTCATCATGGAATGGTAAGAAGTCCGTGAAAACACTCATGCACACAAGTAAGTAGAAGAGTACAAAGAGTATTGAATCCCCTTAAAGTCATACCTTGTGCCAACCTTTGAATCCTTTTCAATTCTAGAACTACCAAGGTCACAATTTTATTAAAAATTTATTTAATAAAAGGGATCTTAAACATCCAAAACAAGGGAAATCATAGAATTTGTGGATGGGTGGATGTCAAGGACTCACTGCCTATTCCATGAAAAAGAAACCATGACTTAGCTATTAGTAGAAAAATTCAAAAATAGAAACCAAATATTCGCACACAAAACATCAAGCATAAATCACCATTAATAATAGCTACAACACCACTATGTCCTATTGGCACAAAGCATGTTTATCATCAAAAATTAAAAAATGATACTAAAAATAAAGTAAAATATATAAGAAAGTGTAAAATACTTATGAAGGATTTAAATATACTAACAATGGTGTAAAATAGAAAAAAGTTTTAAAATCAAAAAGGTATAAAATAAATAATTTTCAAAGGTAAAAATGTGTAAAAAAAAATAGAAACATTGAGGAGCTAGGTATATGATTAACACTAATGGCCATCTCCACCACAACTAAGTTGGAAGGAGAAGATCCGAAAAATTGAGCATGGTTGTCCATCCGTTGAGGTATTTGTTACATCATCTTGCTTGGGCTAATGAAAAGGCTTTATTTGTTAGATGTTGGCCAACTAATTTTTGTTTGGACTTTTAGGTTTTTATATGATCATGGTCCTAGAAGGAAAGATTTCATAAATTATATAAGGCCCTTCCCACAATGTTTGAAATTCTATTTTTTGCAGTATGTGTGTGTGATTCCAATAGAAAGCCTTATATTTTGGTTGAAATTTTACTTTTTGTATTCTAAGATCATGTCATTGTTTGTTGAATGCCTTATGCACTACATTAAAAGATAGGGTTACTAATCAATTTTCATCTAGTACATTTAGGTTGATTAGCCTTTCTTTTTATGCTAGACTTAGGTCAAGATCCAAGTCATAGGCCGTTGAAAGTGTACAAAGCTTAAATTGAATTGGGAGCATTGGAAATTTTTCATACACTAACTTATAGGGAGAGTAACCAATAGGGAGTTTTATGTTGAGTGATAGGCCCAAAGGGCATCACTAAGTTTTGTTCTCTAGTCTCTCTGATATTTGCTAATAGTTCTTGTTAGAATCTTTAAAATATCCTTATTTGTTACCTCTGCTTGACTGTTGGCTTGAGGGTGATAGGGTGTTGTTAATTTATGTTCAACCCCCAAGAATTGCATGAGTTTTTAAAATGTGGCACTTATAAAATGGCTTTCATTATCAAAAATAAGTGGACATGGCACCCCAAACCTATTCACAACATTTTGTTATACAAGTTGAGCAGTAGTGGATGGTGTACAATCAGTGAAAGCTACTGCTTCTACTCATTTGGTATAGTCATTAATAATGGAAATTATATATGCCTTCCTATTAGACATCGGTGTGATGGGACCCATACAATCTATGTCCCATATGTCAAACTGTTGGTGATGAACTTCCCCTAGTTCATCCACGTTTGCAACATAAGTGCATGCAAGGCTCTCAGTAGGTTCCATGCATATCGTGATATTATTAGAATCAATGGTTAGCCACTACATGCCGTCTTATTTTGTGGCTACTTCATACAGACACCTTTGAATATTTTCTTCATGTGCACACTTCTTACATGCAAAAATATATGCTCATTTCATGGACTAGATCTTTTTCTTGCAATTACACCCTGTATCATTATACATGATTCATAGAACTCATTTCTTCTTGATTTTTCTAAATGCATTTTCTTTAGATATTTCAAGGAAAATATCTCTGATGCCCATTCTTACATCAATAGTGCTTAACCATGCCATTCCCATAATGATTATGAAGTCCCCCTTAAAATTTTCAATCTTAATTACAAGGAAATCAACAAAATAAAACCACCCAGAGATACTGGTAACAATGTCTTTGACCAGTCTAAGTGGAATAGTGATCGACTGGTATACCAATTCCAATATGATATTTCTCTTCTTGAGAGGTGGTAGGTTCCAAGTAGTATACATCTCATGATAAATCAAGTTTACACTAAAACCTAAATTAAGAAGAGCCTTACATGGTTCATTCCTAGTAATCTATAGATAGATAAAAGGACTTATAGGATTAGCTAATTTCCTAGGAATGTTGCCAACTTAGATTCAATTAGATATGACATGGGTGAGAATAATAGTATAGATTTTAGATAGCATTTGGTTCGAATAGGATCCAATGCAATCATTTGCAAAGGATTAATAAGGACTATGTGATCAACTACCTAAGTCTATGAGGGCTCAGTGCGGATTTTGGTTGGAAGAAGGATCTTTTATAAGAATGAGGTTCCAAACCCCTTGGTTGATGAACCAATTACAAATTGATGATGTTGGTAGCATTATGTTGTTGCAGCTGGGTTGGAAATTCATCCTACATAGGTGGAGTAGGTAGTAGTTGGGTTGAGGGTGGAGGAATAGGTGCAATAATAGGAGGAGAATAAGAATGAAATGTGGCATCCCTTCTAGAATATGGAGAATGAGCCCTATCATATTTAGAAGCATAGTAGTAATGCTAGAAAAGCAAAATGTGGCTGGAAGAGTCATGTTGAGACAAGGGTCATTGCCTATAAGAGTACTACTACGTTGGTGGTAGCATTGCCCATGACTATGGTTAGTGTCACTATTGGTATTGCTCATATGGTTGTGGTGGCATTCCACTTGGATAATATTGTTGTTGTTGATGGAACTACTTAGGATTGTTTTGAGGATAGGGCAATCTTCTAGCTATTTTCCTTCTTGCTAGTTGTGGATTTAGAGCATACACCCCAAACTCTTATAAGTGTGACACAATGGAGAAACATTGCCTAGGATTTTCATATTAGTATATGTTACATCCATGATCATCATCTAATTCAATTTCTACAACCTCATCTATTACAACAATTTTACCCTTACCCCTTTAGTAGGCACATTCAACTTTTTTCTACCTCTTGTGCTTATGATCACAACTTTCCTCTCTTGATTCTTCAATGATTTTTAGAGCAATTTGAAATTTTTTATCCAATGAATTTAGCATTTTATCCACCTTAGCCAAAATTTTAGACATAGATTTTTGAATTGGCAAGGTCTTTCTGTTCATCACCTCATCAAGTGGTGATTCTTCTTCACTATCATAAAATTTAACCTCCCTTTTTCTGATGGAAGGGTCTCTATTGTATTCCTCTAAACTTTCACATTTCCTTAACTATCCTTCTTCTATTGCTACTTGCTCAATTAGCCTTTGGATTTGATAGGCTTGGAGTTCTAATAGTCTTCATTGGGCATAGATCCCAAGAGTTCTTCTCATTTCTAATCTAAGTCCATCGATGATATGGTAAAGTTGTTCCTACTGAGAATAACCATGGCCAAAGCATTAGTGTATGAGAGAATAGTATTTGCTCATGGTAGTGTCCAAAGGTTCATGGTTTTCTTACTTCCATCCTTGGATTTACCTTCTCAAATTAGACACTCTAGAGTATATCTGATACTTACCATTAAATAGCTTTAGCATTGTACTCCACTTGTAGATGGATTTCAAATCCAAGGTCCAATACTAGCTATCTACTTCCTTGATGAGTATCCTAGGAAATAGCTTTAGTTTCTACCAATCATTTTCAATGTTTTGCAAGGCACAAGCATCATGAAAATCTTGAAGATGTGTTTGTGGATCAAATTTATATCTTCCCTCAAATCTAGAAATGTTGTTTGTATTAAGTCATCTGATCCAACTATCTTTCACATGCCTAGATGAAATTTTTACGTCCTCTACAATATTTGGCATTTTTTGGGTTGCTAGTAAAGGCTCATCATCATCATTATTTTATTGTCATTGATGATGTCCTCTATTACACCTTCAGTCATTGTGGGCTCGACAATCATTATTATTATCCTACTATTCTCCTCCATCACAATTGTTCTTTATGTAGCATTTCTCAAAACTAGAAGAGGAAGGAAAAAAAGATGTAGATGAAGAGGGTGAAGAGGAAGAAGGATTTCCACTACCATGGTGGCTACCAACTTCTCTTCGATTATCATGGTCACATTTGTTAAGTTTCTTATCCTCTTGATGCGTATTCTAGCCCCTACACTAACTGTCATCTTTACCTAAACCTGGATTATTGATAGTGAATGGTAGATTTAGGGCTTCACTCGCATCATTAGTAACAAGGGGTGGAGAATCTTCATTTTGAAAGCCCCCAAAGAAAGGGTCTTCATTGTCATCTTGATTTAGTAGAAACAAGGGATTGATAAACTATTTCCCCTTCCCAACCTCATGGTGCCTCTTCTAGTGTCTATCTCTCTTGCATTGTGTTTCAGTGGGATGGTAGTCCTAGTAGTCATAATCATGCACAATGTACTCCTCTTGAAGATCGTGGATGCCCAACTTCTTAAGAGATTAAACCAACATCATGGGCATAGATCGATTGGGAGGGATTACAATGTTGCCCTTCATATCACGCCATTGTAGTTGTTCATCATAATGCAAGATGAAGGTAAAGTCAAGTACATACTCATTTGGATAAGTATACACCACTTTGCATTCTTAAGGGACTAGTGGTTTAGTATCATCATGTCTATGAGAAGAAAACATTTTCCAATACAAATAAAATATAAGTGTGCTTATGTAATTATATTATTTGTGAGAATAATTATGACCTTAGGGTTCATCCAACGATGTTAATGATGTTCACTAAACGTAGATATCACACATTTCAAAAAAATAGAGTCCTAAGAAATGATGCCAATGATGAGCAATGAGAGGTACCCCTATGCCCAACTATATGAATCATGAAGCATTCACATGTGATTTAGTCAAATTTTGCAAACTCTATGTCTTCCACCCACTAGTCTTCTAGAAAGTGAACTTTTCCCTAATAGTCATTCATTTTCTTCTCAATTACACTTGTGATGCACATAGGTATGGTTAAGTGTAATCGAGGTATATGATTTTTTTTATGTTTTATGATCATGGTGCTTAAAATAGAGGATTGAAGTGTTTTAATAACTAATTTAATTTAACCAATTAACTAATCTCTAACTAGTCCTAACATAACCATTTGGTCCCACTTTTCATACATTTCCTGAACCCACATACCCACTACTAGGATTACCAATCACTATGCTATTGGATGAACCAAGCAATAATGTTGCTTAAATTACCAAGAAAATATGTTTTTACACTCAAAGCTATCATACTTATGTGTTTAATTTATTTAGCTTAATTAATTAACTAAATACTTAAAGTATAATTTAGCTTAATTAATTACATAACTAATGAAAACAATTAATGCATAAATAAATCATTAATCTATTCTAAGTGTTTCAAGGTTCAATAAAAAAGTTTGTCTTTATTGTCATTCACACTACTATGGTTCAAGTACAATAATGCTCAAATAAAGATCAGTACACTTTTTGACTCCTGTTATAAGCACTCAGACAAATATTCTAACTCTAAAATGATAAAACTACAAGAGTTCTACTACAACTATGACAAGACATCCCTAAAGATGATTGGTGAACACATATATATAGATTTTATTCAAGAGCTACATCAATGGGACCCCATAGACACAACAAATGCTACATCAACATAGCCACATTAATAGTACAACACCACGTAGATCGGGCCACGTCATAATGCCATGTCAATGAGGGCCCATCAATGTAATAGAACGATGATCCCTCAAAGATCAAGTAGAGCCTTCAATGCACCACAAAAATAGCATGTCATTGGTCTACGATGTGCAAGCTCATCCCATAAACCCTTCATCTTGGTAAAATAATTTGCCACTAATTATTGCTCTTGGACACATGAAGAAATTTCTCTTTGAATTTGAAAAATGCATAAAGCATTTTCTTGAGAAAATTGTTGCTTCAAATCCTCTCACAAATCATGAGCTAAGTTAGCATCAAGCACATATGTAGCAAGCTCCTTGGATAGAGAATTTAACAACCAAGACAAAATCATGCTACTGCATATGCTCCATTGAATCTGATCATTGGGATGATATGGTTTTAGAATCCTTCCTTTAATAAATCCCAACTTATTTTTTTACAATTAGGGCCATTTGCATAGCATAGCTTTATGTGCCATAATTCTTTCCCACCAATGAGGAAACCAAAATAGCCTGTGGATTATTAGAATGATGAAGATACAAGGAGCTGCTAGAGTCATCCACCTTATTGCTTGGAGAAGATGACATTATGAACAATGAACTAATTATAGAAATAGGATGATTCAAAAAACTGAAAAATTAAAGAACTATGCTCTAATACCATGTCAAAAATTGGAGAGGAATGGAAAGGGAAATATAATTAGTTAGAAGAGAATGCTATAGATATGCATTTTCAAGATTATGTAGTACATATATTTATATAATTCTTGAGTGGAGGTTGAATAGAAACCATTCAAAGAATGTATACAGAAGGATAAGAAACTTTACAATGGTGGAACACTCGGTAGAGGAAATTTACAATGGTAGAATACTTGACAAAGGAAATTTACAAAGTAGGATCATTACCGTTATTAGGAATAATACTCAAAACTGACAAATTCCAATAATGTAAACTTGAAATATTCTAATAAGGATGGTTAGTGTCAAGTTGGCAACTGGTTGTAAAACCTTGCTGAATCTCATGCAATAGGACAAGGCTAAGATGATGATGATGGTATTTTATGGATAGGTCCTTATGCCATTATGGTTTACATCATGTGACTTTAAACACTAACAACATATGACCAATACACTCCAATAAACAACATAATACAAAAGCCCAAAAAATAACATTATATTCACTACATAACTATAAATTAGTCTAGATTTCATCAAGGACTTAAGAATCAAGACCCTACTTGCATTTGTTTTAATCACGGCATCACCATCCAACATCAATTTACATGGCAATGAAGATCTTTGTTGTCTATTGCCTAATCCAGTAATCAAACATGCATCCCGTATTTTCAATGCCAATATTCCAATCCAACGGTAGATTTTTAACTTTTATGTAACCTGCAATATGCAACAATGCTTGAGAATAATGTCATGTGGCCCACCTTTGCTCCAGCTCTTAACAATACTTGTGGCTCAATTTTTAACCATGTGACTAGTGACCATACTTTTCTAAGTCAGCCATAAATTACTGATTTCTGGATTAGTTGTTGGGTCAGAAATTTTATGGATAGAAATTTTATGGATACCACTTGAGTTCACACTACTTTTATAATAAATCTTATTTTTAGAAAGACATCAATAAATTTGGGTATCATTTTTGCCACTTTTAAATATAACTTGCCTCAACTTGCTGATTTATATAAATCAGATATATATATTTCCCAGCTCTTTAAACACCACTAAAGACAGCTTCAAAGTATGTCCCGAGGTCACATGTTTTTGTGGGTAGCACTGCAACACGGTATTCTTAAACAGTAATGGGTCAGTCAGTGCATGCCCTTGAAAAAGCGGTGTTCAACCACCTCTCTGACTGGTACGTAGATAGAGTTTTGTCTCGAATATCTGCCCTGTTGGACCAGCAATAATGGTTTCTTCACTTTTATCTCTTTCCCAAGTGTGGTTCTTAATTATTACCCCATAAGCTACTAACCTAATAAAAGAAACGGTTGCTTAGCTTTTTCGTTAAGACTTTGGGCGTGTGTATTTCACTGCAACTTGTAGCAGATGCACTACCTAATAGCCTTACTGTTAACATGGCGTTTTGAAACAACAAAAGGCGAATGTGGTATTGTTTTTACGAGTAGCTGTAGATGACACTACCATGGTATTGTTTTTACGAGTAGCTGTAGATGACACTACCATGGCCCTACTTTTGCATGGCTCTAAATGCATGCATTTAGAAACTCTGCAAGGCTTTGAGAGAATTTATTTTTTAACATTAATGTGGTATTGTTTATAAGAATAATCTTGGTTATGAGTAGATGACACTACCATGGCCCTACTTTTGCATAGCTGTAAATGCATGCATTCAAAAACTCTGCAAGGCTTTCAGGGAATTTATTTTTTAACATTTCTGTATTCTGAAATGTAGAGCTATTCCTAAATTATGTTAAATTCAATGATCAAAGTTTCTTTACAAAATTTTCTTAAATGTCTTTTAAGAACTTGTATTTAATGAATCATACCTTAAATTGGGTTATGCATTTCACCTTTCTTTTATGAAATGTATCTTATTTTTATATTCAATAAATCCTAAAGTTTGAGGATATAATACATTAATTGATTTAAAATAAAATTTGAAACTGTATTCATTTGATTTTACATTAATAGGATCAAATTAACCTATTTAAGTAATTGTGCTTAGGTTTTGACTTAATTCTTATCACTTGAAAGACAAGTACTTTACAATTATTGTATTCCAGTTTATTCCAAGAAGTACCCATGTCATTCACATGCTCTGTTACCACTTAGCAGTGAACACAGATAGTAAGCCCTAGAACTCTACCATACTTAAGACAACAATAATAATAAGCTTGATAACTCTACCATACTTGAAAAGGTATCACCATATATGCAAACCCTTTCAGAAGTCGATTTAAAATTCACAAAGTAATTGTACATATGGTAATATTTTATATATTGATCTATGCTTGTTATTAAGAAGTCATGTCCATTGAACTTCCATGGTGCTGGTGTAATGGTGTAATGGGCATTGACACACCAATAGTAAATGTAATGAATAAGGAGAAATAAACATAGAAAATCTTTATAGATATTTTTGCAAAGCATAATATTTTATAAGTAAAAGTGTTGGGGGGATAATTTGAATTAATGGTAAAACATAGTTTTATAAACTTAATATACTAACTGAAGCACTATATGCTTTTAAAACCAATTTTATTTTTTTGGAACCACTAAAACTAAGTTTACCAGATAAGAAGTTAAAACATAAACATGGTATTTCTTTTTTTCTTTTAATGGACCATCATATGGAGGGATGGTAAGGTGCTCATTTTTAAGTCAAAGATGATGACCTGCCGAGCTAGAGCGTAGTCACTTTAAGAGGCTTTTGCTCATCTAGCACAGCCCTCCAAGAACAACCTCGTGGTATAAGTTCTTGAAGATGAATTTGGAAAGATATAAAAGTGTTTTAGAAGATGTAAAATATATCTAAAGATGATTCAAGAAAAAATAAAGTATAAGATATCATTAGATACTAGCAATCACATTTTACAGGCGGCAAATGCTTGGGAGTTGGTTTCTTTTCTCTATGATAATAGCTTTACTGTGGAGTTAATATTTTCTCTTATTTATTAATGCTTTATTCGGATAATGATTCTGCCTGAATTTATAGGAGGAAATATATGCATGTGATAGAGGAGACGAGTGGTTCTTTTATGTTTTATCAAATCAACGTAACGTGGAGCAAGTATGGTAATCATAGTACTATCGCACTGTTACACCTCTGTTTGGCTGTTCGCACACGACAATATTTTCACAAACAAAAACAAATGCCGCACATTCAAACAACATTTATAGCTCAATTTTCATCCATGTTACTGTTACTGACTACAGCTTCAAAGAATAACGGAAGATCACGTCTTTTGTGGCTAGCACTGTAACACGGTATTCTCAAACAAGAATGGGTCACTCACTGCATGCACTTTTTAAAGCAGTGTACCACTGTCCACTGCTACACAGACCTCACATCTTCCCTCGTTGAAATTCCATGACAGGTATGGTTTCTGGCGTCATAGCCATAAATCTGAATCTAACTGCTTCTTATTATCTGCTGCTACCTCTGTTTCATCAACAATCCACATGCTCTCCTCTCTTGCCGCATTGTGACAGTCCTATATCTTGTCTGTGTCACCCCTGTGTAAGAGTGAGATTGCCATTGATGGTGTTGAATCCACTGAGCCCAAGTACCAAAGCAAGCATGGCACTCCACCAGCACTTGTATCCTTTCTGCCATCTTTCTCTTCTTCTTCTAATTCTTGTATTGGAACTGCGTTACTCTTCATGGATGATGGCTTTTATTACCGCGGCTAAGGACGAAGCATGCCTAATATCCACATGGTTCGGCTGCAATGAAAGGAACGATTGCTTTGATTTTCCGTTAAGATATTGGCCGTGTATTTCACTGCAACTTCTGATGATGTTGCAGGTGCCCTAGCTAATGGCCTTACCGTTCCCTGGCGTTATGAATGAGGTTTTGTTTATAAGAACAATATTGCTTACGAATACCTGTAGATGGACCTACTATGGCCTTACCTTTGCATGAAACTCTGCATTCTAAATGTTAGAAAACTTAAAATCTATTTTTAACATTTCAGGGTTCTTAAACTTAAAGTTATTCCTAAATTATGTTTCTTAGCTAATTCTCCTAAATGTTTTTGGAACTTATATCCAACCCATCATCCTTTGAATTAGGTTCTGCTTTCACAACGTTCTTTTATGAAATGTATCCCATTCTTTTATTCAATAGATATTCAAGGTTTCTGCATGTAATGCCTTGATGATTTAAAACTAATATTTGAAATTAAATGGGGATGGAATTGATACACACGACTTGATAAATTGGGGTTTGAAAATGAAGCAGTTGCAGCCGTTGATAGAGGACACAAGGCAGACATAGCCAAACACTACGACCCAAGTGCACATGACGGCGGCACAAGCAAACACGGCAATGCTGACGGCCTCAGTGGCATAGGCGGATGCAGAGCCCCAGGCGACCAAGGAGACCCAGACGAATGATACAAGCGATGTTAGGGAGGCTAGGCTGGGGAGCCCGCAGGATGCTCTCAAAGGTTCTGGAGAGTTCACCGGGTGCTTGCGGGAGGGGATGATGCTGCGGATAAAGGTTGGTTGCCGGGCCACGAGCATGCTAGAACAGTTGGAGTGCAGCCTGATTGAAAAGTTTGTGTCTGAGGGAGCGAGGCCATGGATGGATTTGATTAGGTGATGGGTTTGGTCGGTTTGGGGGCTGGATACGGTGACGGTCAAAAGCCTGGCTGATGATCGTTTCCTATTTTGCTTTTCCTCAGCAGTAAATAAGAAACGCATCTTGGTGGAGGGGCCATGGTTTTATGGGGCACGGGGGTTGGTGCTCGCACCCTGGCACCCGGGGGTGCACACAATAAAGAACTTTTTGCATGGGTGCCAGTTTGGGTTCGATTACACGGTCTCCCTCTAGAATACTGGTCAGTGGATTTCTTGCAATCGATGATAGCATTATTCGGTGAGTTTATTGAGTTTATTAAATTTGACCTGTTCACAAAGGGGATGGACCATTTAGGTTTTACATGGTTTTGTTTGTGGAAATCCCTATGCTCCCCAGACCGTGTTGATGAACTTGTGTTGGACATTGACCTCAGAGAGGAGCAGGTCTACGTACAATTCGAAAATCTTTTGACGGAGGTCTCGGCCTTGCCTGTGGACATCGCTAATGGGAGCGACCCTCCTCAACGGGGCCATACCCACCCCAAACATAATGGTGGGGGTTGGCAACTCAACGGAAAAAAGGGCCAGGTGGCAAACAAGGGCTCACTGGCGCCCGCAGGGGCTGCAAAGAGTAAGGTGGGGGTTTCGCATCGTACGAGGGGGCTCCCACAAAGGAAGGTGGGCACTGCCTTTGGGCATGGTTTGGTCATCCTTTGCCATGGTGGGCCGACAAGGGGACAATTACGGGCCTCACGCAATGGAGGACAATTAGTTGGTGGTTGGGATGGCCGGCCAAACATGACGAGCAAGGCTCCTTACGTGGACAGATGAGGGAGCCAGGACGAGCTGCAATGGCTCACCCCAAACCCCCAAGATGGGGGGCAGGCTCATCACGGGGGGAACAGACACTAGCAAGGGTTCAGAATGGCCCAAAATCTCCAAAGGTTGCTAGGGGGTACCACGAGAGAAGGGAATGGAGGTCACCTAGCCAACGCCCAAGGTTGGACGCCTTCACAGCGCCCACCCTAACACATGGCCATGCAATTGTATGTCCACTTGGGAGTGCAACCTACGCCATGGGAGGTTTACAATAGACGTTCGTCTATTTCACTATGAAGGTACTTTCCTAGAATTGCCAGGGGCAAGGTACCCCATATAAATGACATACCCTCAACTGAATGGTGCGCACCAAGGGGTGCGATGTTGTGTGTCTCCAAGAGAAAAAATTACGACAGACGAAGGCTCAGGTGTTACAATGGGAGGGATGGTGCAGTCACCTTGTGCCTAGTAGGGGATGGGCAAGAGGCCTCGCTATCCTCACCAGGGCGACCTCATCTTTACTTGATGCGTTTAACAGGTGCATTACAATGCACCTGCCGAGACTGGACATCTAGGTCACCAATGTCTACAGGGCCTAGGTGTGGTAGAACCACATCAGGGAACTATCCCGAGTTGTAGGGCTAGTCCCCAGTGGCTCTCGCTACCTCCTCATAGGGAACTTTAATCAACGGCTCTACAATTGGGAGAAGATCGGGGGTTTCACTTCAAAGCCCCAAGGGGCTTTCGAGTGCCTAGCACTATTACAATGCACTGGCCTCACAGACTTGGAGATTATAGGTTGTAGGTACACCTAGAGCAACAAAAGGAAGGAAGTGGCTAGGGTGTTATCCTACATTGATAAGGTGTGGGTCAACGATGCGCTATTGTTAGATTGGGAAGTCCACGCTTACAGGCAGGACTCGATGGCCTCAAATCACTGGCCCATCATCTGTCACCTAGAGATAGAAGTGTCCAGAGTCCCACACTCGTTCAGATTCGAACAAACCTAGCTGGCCAAACCCTATTTGGGTGAGCTGGTTCAGTCTATCTAGCAAGTGTACAATGACATGAAGGAGCCATGTGACTTCTTCAAGCATGGACTCATGGCCCTCAAATGCTAAATCAAGGCCCTCACCATGGTGGACAAGTAGAGCTTCAAAGGCTATCGGTCTCAACTGCAATCCAAACTACAAAACATCTGGGGCGAACAAGAGCATGACACTGATCTTGCCTAAGAGGAACTCCCCCTCTTAGGAGAGTTGCAGACCTTTGCGCACCAAGAGGAGCAACACTGGCATCAACGGGCTCATATACAATGGCTCCAGGTTGACGACCATCACACAAAATTCTTCTTTGCCACGGCAAAGGCACATCAAGGGACCCGTCATCAATTGCAACAAATGCTTCATGGCCTATGTCATGGGGAACAACCCCACTCCTTGTCTAGCCCAGATAACTTACTATGCTACTGGCAACAGATTTTGCAGTGGAAACCCACAAATCCCATATCAGTCACTATCCCACAAATCCTCACCGCATCCGATAACTAGCGTCTCATGCAACCCTTCTCCCGTGCCAAACTCCATACTGCACTGCAGGCCATGCCAGTAGATAAAGCCCCGGGGCCAGATGGATGGCCCATCAAATTTTTTCACGAGTTCGAAGATGTTCTTGAGCCTAATCTACTAGACACCTTCAACTGTATGCTTGCATGGCAACAAGTACACAAGAAAATCAACTGCTCCCACGTGGTCCTACTCCCAAAGACGGTTAACCCCACATCCACTGCCTATTTGCATCTCATTGGCATCTATAACTCAATCCTATGGCTCTTCTCATGGATGGTGGTTGCCAGGCTGAGGCCCCTCATGCCACAACTGGTGGGACAAAGCTAGGCTAGGTTCATCAAAGGTCGTCATATTTAGAATCAAGTGCTACTCCTAGAGGAAATCCAGCACTCCCTCAAAATTGCTAGATTCCCCGAGCTCTGCATCAAATTAGACATCAGTAAAGCTTACAACTCTATGAGTTGGGTCGCCCTTAGGATGGTGCTACAAGAAAAAGGATTCACTAAACTATTCTTGGATTTGTGCCTTCAAGTTCATAAGCGTAGATGGTACTCGCTGGACATGAATGGCCACCTTTGGGGGTTCCACGGGACAAGCCACAAGCTTAGACAAGGGGATCCTCTCTCCCTGCTCTTATTCCTCCTCGTGATGGACCTCTTGTAAACCTACTTTGCAAAGGAAGGCATCCAAGGGATGGACATCCACCACATCCGATGCTTAATCGCTAACTATGTGGATGACACTATGATCTTTACCTGTGCCACCGTACCATAGGCCCAGGCACTTCTGAGGACACTGGACAGGATGAAGAGGGAAGTGGGGCTGACCCCCAACCCAGGTAAGTCTACTCTCTACCTCACTCATACCCACTCCAGTGTCCATAGCAAGGTCATCCAAATTCTAGGGTTTCAACCGAGGGGAGTGGAGGACACGTACCTAGGCATCCCCATGTAGAATTGGCATAGACAACAAACCTGGCAGGTGCTCCTAATGAAACTCTAGAAGCACACGACACAGTGGACGAACAAGTTCTTGTCCCATAAAGGGAAAATCATGCTGGCATCAACGGTGCTGGCTGCCAAGGTGAGATTCACGGCATCCATGGCCACCCCAGCATCCAGAGTTATTCAAAAAATTGATGCACTAATTCAGGATTTTATATGGTCTGGGGGTAATGGTGGACTGAAAATGCATCTATTTTCCTAGGAAAAGACCGCTTGGCCCTATCCAGTGGGGGTGTAGGCATTTTTCCATTTGCAGTGGAAGCTACAATGGGTAGGCAGTGGCTTCTTCATCGATTCTCCCAGACATTGGGTGACCCCCCCTAGTGGGTGCAAATCCTACTACGAAAATATCCTCCTTGGGTGGCTAACGGGTCAAACTCCCTGGTGTGGTGCTAACTCTACGCGCATGTCAACACACTCACACATGAAAACGAGGTCACCCTACACCCCTGGTAGCTGATGTAGCATCAATTCCTGGCAGACCCCCAATGGATGCGTCTGTGGAAAGGCTACTTACCAGAAAAAATCAAGACCTTCAAGTGGCTGTTCCTACAATAGGTGCTTCTCGTTCACACACAATTGAAGGCACGTGGCATGCTCATCGATGTCATCTACCCAATGTGCAATTAGTGCACAGAGACGCTTCACCACTTCTTGCATGAATGCCATGTGGCCTGACAATTATGGTGTACGGTCGACCTCCCCCCGCTCAACTACTCTAGAAATTCGTAAACGCTAGCCGTGTTGTGGACCCTCTGGCACGCTCAAAATGATAGGGTCTTTAATGAAATAGATCTTCCCCCACCTACTGCACTGGCTTACTAGTTTTGCAAACTTTAGAGTGAAATTATTGCAATTATGGGGATGCATGCTTACCTCGAGCCACCTGCTATAGACATCCAAAATCAACCAGAGCTCTAGCACTGGGTTACACGGATGGGTTGGACCATAGTACTACAATGCATTACAGCTAACCCCGAGTTGGACATCTAGCCATTTTACACAGGCTGGAATGGGGAGGTTACTATGTTTCACGGGCGCTAAATTCTGATGATCGTGGATGCCTTGGCCACAGCGATTAGTGCCCCCACAACGGGAGTCTGGATTCTCCCAGTTGCATGGTCCTAGGCCATGGTGGCCAATTTCTTTCAAGGTCCCATCCCCTGGACTGCTAGTGGCCACATTCAAGGGATAGCCCTCCCACCAGAGTGTCGGGCCGTGATGGCACTGGTGGAGAGCTACTTCATTTAGTCAGGCTCACATAACAAACTCAATTGGGTACACTTCATGTTCCTCTAGAGCATGCGCACCGAAACTCCCATCAACCTCCCCCCAATTCCTCTAGGAGTCTCTACAATGGTGGTGCTCTAGCAGACATCCTAGGGTAATCCGTGCCCTCTAGCTGGTTGGTACCCTAATCCCACTCCTTCAGCCCCAGCCTCAACCGGCACAGATGTATCAACGGAGGCGAAGGAGGCATGGTTTCTCGGTAGGGGGCATCACGGCCTTGGATGGGACCTCGGCTATGCCCCCCAGGACACTCAAGATACTGAAGGCACACGGGCCGGGCTAAGATAGGTCCTGTGGAGCAATGCATCGATTGGAAATGACACACCTAGAGACAACACAAAGGGGCAGCTTCCTGACAATCCATTGTTGTCCCCACAATCATACAACCAGAAGTTGTAATGGATTGAGAACATTATCAGATACCACATGACAAGCATTCCCCAGATAATTAAGGAAAATAGATGTCACCTAGTGGCTGGCCTGGGAGAGTCAGTTTCGAGACTTCAAACCTCTGAGGAGAGTCGGGGCTCCAACCACAACCCCTCCAAAATCCTCTAATGAGGGGGCAGGGGGCATGGTGCGGACATGCCCGGATTGGTCATAATCTCTAGTTAAGGGTTTGGGAATGGGGTATACTGCCCACTTGTAGTGATTCCCCGCTGCGGTTGCGGTTAGTGGGGGACCCAGGGTTGGGGTCCGTAGTTAGTATGGGGCTAATAGCACTGGCTTGCACTGTACTGATGTATAGCCCTCTTTTTGGGAATACTAATTTGCTCGATTGTTTCCAAAAAAATATTTGAAATTAAATGCATTTCATTTTACATTAGCAGGGTCCACAACAACATTCACTTTTTTTGAAAGACAAGCATGCTTAGGTTATCATTTGAGAGATAGGCACTTTACCATTATTTTAAAGTGATAGACCTTATCAATGCAAACAAGTTTTTTAATGGTTTTTCCAAAACTTCACCATGGACTCCAACCCTTTAAAGAGAATAAAAGTAAGTCATGAAACTTAGAATGCATGATGATTGTATGTCTTGACATAAAACATTAAACCTAATTTTTGTTGAAGAGGAGTAGCAAATGCTTAACAATTTTAACGACATTGAAAATATCAAAGATGTTACACAAGAATCACTATTATTGATTAGGTTAAATAGTAGTGGCAAAGAACAAGTGTCTTCCTAGTTCCAAGTAATTTATCTTCAAAATTACAAGGATAAAAGGTCTTTTTCATTTTAATTCCTTTATTCAAACAAAATAAGTTGGCTTTGAAGATGATAAGTCACATTTCCTAATAGTTGAGAAAAGAAAGAAAGAAGTAAGCATAGATAAAAATTTAAAGTACATGTCAAATTTTAATTCATTCCAATTTAAAAATTAAAATAAATAAAGAAGTGTACTTTTAAAAAAAAAACCTTATTGCATAAAAGAAAAGTAAAATAACAATTAAAAAATTAGAAAATTCAAAGTGTAGATACAAACCTCCAACTAGATAAAAAAAATACTAATAGCAAGAAAAAGAACCAAGATTGCAAACTAATGAGTGGCAAGGTACCCCTACACTCAACCATACGAAACGAGCGTAGCACGCGCGATCCGGTCGAACTCTGCAGACTAAATATCTAAACACCGCAAGGAACACTTGGGGTTAATTAATCGTTATCTTCCCATACTTACTTGTTGTTGTCACGGTGTATGGTCAAGTAAGTCCGACGTATATGATTTTTTTGGTCTTTTACAGTTTATCTCCTATGCTAAAGGGTGAAGGGTTGAGAGACTAAAACTAACTCTAACTACAACACTAAGTCCTAGCGTCAGCATCTGTTCCCACTTGCCGTACATACCCTCAACTGTACAACTGTGGCTACCAAATGCTAATCGTTACTGGGATTACCACACGTAATGCACATGCTCGAAGCGGTCATACTGAGGCACCTAACTAGCCTAAGTGTGACAAGCAGCCAATTCCTTGACTAGCCGTACACATCCATAGATACTCGTAATCAAGTTGTACTTGTCCCACATTCTAGGAGGTAAGGGTGAGAGAATCTAATCGCGATGAGTAGCTGATTCCTTGGCTAGTCGTACACATTCGTCAATGCTTGTAACCAATTCATACTCATGCCGCGTTACTAGGAAAGCAATAAATAACATTAAATAAACATATCCATGCACTACAAGGTTTATCCACAAAGCTTGTCTTTATTGTCGTACACAACTTACGTTCAGGTACAAAGCTACTTGAATAAAGAACCGTTCACTTGGGGGACTCCTACTGCGGGCACATGGAAAATATTCTATCTCTGGGGTGATCAATCCACTAGAGCTTCGCTACTTTATGTCTATGATGTCAAATAAGGGGAGTGCCACCTCTTATTTATAGATTTGGTAACGGACTGCGATATCGCGTATACGATATCGCAACGAATGACACGATATCGCGTACGTGATGTCACAGGGGATGCAATATCACAGCGGCCACGATATCGCATACGTGATATCGCGGCTTGTGCATGTCGCATCTCATCATACCCCCATGACTGAATGAAAACTCTTCCTCGAGTTACTTACAATAATATCAGGTAGATATGGGATTATTGAGGGGAATGGAACTAATGGAATGACATGTGAACGAATCATTATTACAAGACTTGACAAAACTAGTATTCATGACAACCAGGGTGAACACCTTATTACAATGACATCAGGCCCCAATTGGCAGTTGAGAGAAAAGAGGAAAGAGAAGAGAAGGGAAGAAGAGAGGAGAGTCTTGCTGCTGCCAACGCCTAGATTGTGCCTTCCGTTGTCCATCCGTAAGCGCATCATTAATCTTGCTTCATGCATAGCTGCTTCAATGCTGCTCCATTCTAAGTGTTTTCTCCAGATCCATTCCGTTGTTGAATGATTGCCATTTGCACACACAACACAATCATATATTAGCAAGGGTAATTGAATCATTAAGTTAGTAATACCTTGCTTTAGTGTAAGTCCATTGGCTAGGTTATGGTATGGCTGATATGAACCTGGGAAGATGTAGTTGATGACTACTGAAGGTGTAGGGGTTAGGAAGAGAAACGCAAAAATTTGGGGCTTAGGAAAAGAATCGAAAAATCAGGCCCCGTACCCCCATGACTAATCGCGAACCTCTTGCCTTGCATCCCGAATACGTTGGACATTTGTGGGACGATAATCCCTTATGTCATAATCATCCAGAATGTATTCCACGAGCAGTTCTTGCATGCCAATCTACGCTAAGGCACGAAAAAGCATGTTAGGGGTAGATCTATCTGGGGGTAACACGAGGTTACCTTGCAAATCCCTCCATCGCAGTTGTTCATCTTGATGGAGAATAAAAGTGAAGTCAGGGACACACTCATCAGGATGAGTATATGTGACCTTGGATTGTTTAGAACCTAGCTGATCTGGGTTATGCAGATGAGGCTGACCGTCTCCTGTGTTCCCCTTAGGTGAGTTAATTTCATGAGAAGAATCCATTTCTGATGGTGTGCTGTTTTTACCGTTAATTATGTTCTTAATTAACTGATTAACCCGAAGGTTCGTTGATGCTCACAACAATGTGAATGATATCCCTATGTTTAATTGGCATGAAAAACACTTAGTCCCTAACAACGGAGCCAATGATGAGTGGCGAGGTACCCCTACACTCAACCATACGAATACGAGCGTGTACGCGCGATCCGGTCGAACTCCTTAGACTAAATGCCTTAACGCCACAAGAAACACTTGGGGTTAATTGTTCGTTGTCTTCCCAGGCTTGCTTGTATGTGTCACGGTGTATGGTTAAGCAAGTCTGAGGTATATGATCTTTTTGGTATTTTTCAGGTTTTATCGCCTATGCTATGAGAGAAAGGGTTGAGAAACTAAGCTAACTCTAACTAATGTCCTAAGTCTAAATTAACTAG